>NW_024121543.1:17715464-17783745 GCF_016745375.1 Pimephales promelas | reverse complement strand
GTGTTTTAACTTTGGAAAAATATTTTTGTTTGGATAGGTATGCTTCAATGTGGAAGGGGTGCCTTACACTGTACACTGGAAGAGGAGGAGACTTACAAAAAATTGGAGAGTGAGTATTAAATGTTGCCTCACAATAATATCTTCCATTTTCATTTTGTGATTTATCATATCAGCATTTGGCAATAACCATGGTAATTCACCCTTGTGACAGTTCAAAATCTACTGGCACATTAATTCAATGTCTTTCACAGGTTTTGTATGGTGTATTCTGAGATTCCTAATTTCAGTGAGCCAAATCCAGAGCTGCTAGGACAAGCTAACCAGCATAAGACGGTGAGTCCAATCAATGTTTATGCAAAATGGCACCTCGGTGTGATGCCTCAATGATTATACTTTCCTTTAATCATTTGCATGTCTAAATTTGCTTCAGTTACAATGTGAAAAAAAATGGTCTTTCACTCCAACTCATTTCAAAGTCTTTGTTTAGCAAATAACTTGGAATGTATAAGTTATTAATCCAGAAGCAAACATTTGGTTTTACTTCTGCACATTCAAATACCAAGCCATTAAACTAGCCTAACCAGCAAAGCTCCTGTTACGCACAAAGTCAACACAATGGTGTCTTGTCTCTCGTCCTCTCAATAGGGTAAAGAACAGCGCGGAAATTCTCCACCGAATCAAAATTCAGGTACTCCTGGGCAGACAGGTGAACAAATGTATGACTAGTACTTTACATAATCTGTCCTACTAAAGTGACGGATGGTGATTTTTGTAGTGGTGGATTAATGGTTTGGAATCGGGGCTGCTAACGAAGGTTGCAGGTTCAGTCTCTGAAATTGGAGTTACTGAGATCCTGTTCTTACCGTTAGCATACTGTAAGCTGTAATAGTTTTTTCTAGTCCCTCAGCATGGTGTCTTTTGTATATTTCTGGTGTGATTAAGTTTGCCACTTTTTGTTTTGTTTGACCAACAGGAAATGGTACTGGGCCAGTATTTTCCAATAACAGTGCTGCACCTGTGCCTCGGGATCCCAACTTCGGTGTTCCAGGAAGACCAAACGGGCGTGTTCCAGGCAATGGACCACCCCCAGTAACTGCAGGGGCATCCCCTGCTCCCCCCAAACCCACAGTCACCATTAGCAATGGCAGGGACCCAAGAAGGGCTTCAAAGAGATGAGACTGCAAAACTACTTTCTTGTTTCCACAAACCACCCTTATAATACAAAACAATACTGCCAATCAAAAGATACGAGGTTTAATGCTACTGTTTTGCCACCTATGCCTTTGCTTTGTCATTTTGCCAATATTTGCGTTGTATCCTAGCCTGACTTCGTCATATTCATATTCTATAGGACTTTGAGGCGTGTCTTTACCGAACCAGGAAAATAAAAACTGCACTCACTTAGTTAGACCTACAGCCAATCAGAGCTACGTAGTAAGTGATGTATGTTGAGCTACGCGTAGTTGTCAACAGAACTTAACTGCACAGTGGAAGTAGTAAAATGAGTGTTGCTTTTACTTGGTCCTCCATGAGTGCGACCAAAGGAGAAACCACAACCACCACAGGGTTTTCATTGCGTCCCATCTTCTTAGCGACCATCAGAGCCAGCTAATAAATTAAACTTTTTTGCCGAATTCCGTTGGAAGGACGGCAAACATCTTTCCACAAATGCCTTGATTGCAGTTTTACAAAAGATGTGATAGTGGAATCTATACATCTCAATTCTCCAGCTGCAGTCATATTTTAGAGAAATCAGTTCAACCCATGATGATCAATTCCATTCATGATCCATTCAGATCATCTGTCCATATTTAAATAAAGCCCACTCTTGCAATTTGATTGGCCAGACGGTTTCTGAACCGATCATAATCACTCAATGGATCAAGTCCAGATCGAATTTCCCGACCAAAAAATGTTCTGAGTGGGGTTCGGGCTGGCATCCAGGCTAGTAGTATCGATCACAAAAGGTTAGAATTCAACTTGTTACAGTTAAAGGTTAGCATACCCTTAGCCCGTTCAGTGGCCCACCATTTATTTCCTTTCCCTAAATGTGTTGTTAAACTATACACCCTACTTGAACACTTGATGCACTTTCTTCTCTTAATTTATAGTGAATGCATTGTCATGTGATTCAGGAATGATTAACTGCTGTTGCAAATTGAGGAAAGAACTTCAAAGTGACTGACTAAATGGGTTCTTCCCCCTACTCCTTGGCCAAAAAAAAAAAATTGCCAGAAGTGACCGTGTGAAAGGAAAGGTGATAGTTTGATTGGACACTTAGGATTATTTAATTAGGAATAAACCAAGAATGAAATGTTGGGAAATTGATCCCTGTGGTTATTGTTGTAATTTGTTCTACTTGATCATTTTAGTGCCATTTACATTGAATGGGATTGTTGCCTTTTATATAAGTGCAATCAATGTGAATTATATACCTTCTCTTATATACTGTAACACCACTTCATTCGTTTTGCTTTATAGACATTTTATGTTGTATATAAAAATATATATAAATTTAGGGATACTTGTTATTCAGCCAAATGTATATTTCTATTAGCTTAAAAGTTTTAATTAGCTTAAACATTTGCTGAATGGGAGAAGCTAATACAAATAGCCAGTGTTGTTTTCTTGTTTGCCTGTTAACATTTCAAGCTGCTTTATCAGCAGATTTGATGATCAGAGTGCGTAATGCTCCTTGTAAGGAAAGTTCATGAGTTGAAAGTTTTCCCAGTGTGTGGTACAGCTCAATGCTTATTATTTTCCCATATTTTCCATGGTAATTAAGCTGTGACACTATTTATTGTGTGTGTGTGTGTGTGTGTGTATAGCTGCATAGCTACATTACATCACAATGAAGCAGCCTAAATAGTCCACTTTGGAAAATGTGTAGATGTCAGGTTTTCATTAAACCGAGAAAAATGGTAGAGAAAATGTTCTATTAAAATGTTTTATTAATTAATGTTCTGACATCTACACATTTTCCAAAGTGGACTATTTAGGCTGCTTCATTAAAAATGTGACATTTAGACGTTTTCTTCGGCGTGGATCCAGGCAAATGAATCCTTTTCACCTTGAAAATAATAAATGTTTTTATTTATTTGTTTATTTATTTAATTTTTTTGCATTTTTAAATAATAGACTATTTCTCAGTAATCGTCAATAAAAGAAAATTCAATTTTTCTCGGTTTAATGAAAACCAATAGGTCGTGATGGTAAGTTTTAAGTGTAAGTTTCACGTTTGAGGGGGTTTAAACCGTGACATCTACACGTTTTCAAAAGTGGACCAACGTGATTATTTCACGTCTTGTCACGATACCGGGTTGAAGAAATATTGTTTAGGCCACTTTGTTTGATACAATCACAACAATTTAACGCAAGTATGGGAATTGAACTCGGGTCTTCTTGATTAAAACCCAACTTAATCAACTGAACCACTGCATCTGTTGAGTTCAAGGGTATTTTGGACGGGGTTTTATTGCAGGTTTGGCTTTATTTGTTGGAAAAATAAATATAGAAATATAATTTGACACAAGAGGGCAGTATAGCCCTATTTATGGTTTTGAGTTTAAACTAAACCGTGACATCTACACGTTTTCCAAAGTGGACCAACGAGATTATTTCACGTCTTGTCGTGATACGGGTTGGGCACTGAAGTTACAGGAGTTTCTTCCCGTTGCTAAGCAATGGAATTAGGTCGAGTATTTAAAGGTTAACACGTTGTTTTTAGCGTACCTTTTGCTTAAACGAAGCTAGTAATAATTGCATTAAAGAGCTCTCTTAATGTAATTCTTCCTAGTAAAAACTGATTTAGAGAGCTCTCTAATGTAATTCTTACTAGTAATGCAATTGCATAGCTCTGCCATTCAATTAAAGAGCTTTGCAATTATATTCTTAGGCTACTAGTAAAAATCAAATGGAGCTCTCTAATCGTAATTGTTATTAGTACGAATTAAATTAGAGAGCTCTATAATTGTAATTGCTACTAGTAGGAATTAAATTGTAAAGCTTGTAAAGAATTCTTACTGGTAAAAATGCAATGACGATTAAGGCTGGGTACAATTTAAGCTAAAACGGCTTGCCATACGACACTCTAGTAGCCTACCAAGTGCGCAGCCCATGCGCACGACCCATCTACGGCAAGCCCCGAGGGGAAAAACACATTGCACACATACAACGAGCGCCAGAACATCATTACCGGTATTATAGTAACAGACTTTGTTGGATTATGTCATGTAATATATCTAACAAAGTCTCTTACGATAATAATAATAATAATAATAAAGCTTTTGAGAACAGTGAGTGTATCACTGTATTGAGACAGTTGAGAAATTGTAGGCCAAATATTTTTAGTTTTCAACAATAGGCTTGTCGTTATGTTTCTCAGTTTTGTCTTAATTTTCGCAAATAATTTCTTTTATATGTTTTGAGACAGTTTTAAGACTGTTAAAACTTTTTTTTTTTTTTAAGTAGGCATCTATTTTCTTTTTATTAAGTATTAATTTAGTTGTAGCCTAATACATAACCTATTCATTTATAATGTATCATTATTGCGTGACATTTGTGTCAATAATCGTCAAACACAGGTGACTCCGCGTCATGGGAGGGGCCCCCAAATCAAATTCTGCTTAGGGCCCCCAAAAGGCTCGGGCCGGCTCTGCCTCTGTGGTTGGTCGCCCTACAGGTTGAAAGCATTACCACAGTAGTAAATAATTTAGCGTAGGCTATACAGTAGTCTACTGTCGTACGCACGCTCGACGTTTATCCAGCACTGGCTTTGGAATGAATATGTCCACAGGCAAAATATTAAAAAGTATGTTGCATAATTTCATGAAAGTATGATGTATTGCAACATCAGAAACAAAGAAAAACAAAATAATGACTTGTAACGTTTGACTTAAAGCAAGTCAAATTTGTAGTTTTTTTTATGTCTCATTAGAACTACTGAAACGATCTGGCAATCTTACACAGTGTGGTTATAGTGGAATGAATCAGATATAGGACTGCAAAGCAAATCTAGAAGTGCCTTTCACCCTATTGCGACTTAATGAACCACTGAAAACAATTTTGGAAACATTTTTTTTAAGGTAATCAAAAAAATCTTACTTAGTGTTGCATCTCAGTCAGGAACTTGTGAAATTAGAATTCCTTTAGCTGTCTGTACTAGTACAGTGGTTACACCTGCATGCATATTCAATACATACAGTATGTGTAATCTATGTTTAAGCCATATTGGAAGGTTCCTAGGTTCCTTCCTCAAACACTAAATCTCCTTAATGTTCTAGATCTGGCATCAGTAATTATCTTAATGACATCATCAAAGGGTGGTTAATTTGTACTGGCCAGGGGTACGTTTCCCGAAAGCATCGTTAGTCAACTATGGTCGCAAGTTCCGTCGTTTTCCAATAGAGTTCAATGGAAATTGCGACCATAGTTGGCTAACGATACTTTCGGGAAACGCACCCCTGATTAACCTTTGTATAATTATATACAGCACCTTTGAGCAGAACATCATGTCATCACACTTGTGATAAATAAGTAAAGACACAGTAGGTTATAAACCCAAAACATGGCATTAAAGGAACACTCCGACTTTTTGGGACTTTAGCCTATTCACCTTACCCCCCAGAGTTAGATAAGTCCATACATACCTTTTTCATCTCCGTGCGTGCTATAAGTCTGTTTGACGCACCCACCGCTAGCCTAGCTTAGCACAAAGACTGGATGTGAATGGTTGCAGCTTTCATACTAATCCAAATGAGTGACAAAATAACGCAAACGTTTTCCTATTTACATGTTGTGGTTTGTATAGTCACAGAGTGTGCAAATATCAAGGCCATATGAGACACAGACATCTTTTGACCGTATAAATACTATATTTTCTGAGCGAAGCACTGCTACTTGGGCAGAGTGATAACAATCACCTGAGACGCACCGTGACGAGGAGCAGAGTGTTCGCTCAGTGTTGGAGTGAGTCAGCAATTACTAACGTTAGATAGAAAAGCATAGTTTATCATGGGTGTTTGCTTTATTGTATTAGCTGTGACAATAAACAGGGGAGACCAGGTAATACAGTTTCATTGATTTCCAACCAAAAACGCACCAGATTTATAAATATCACATGAATGAATAATTATTATTACAGGAATCAATATATTTTAAATGCAATTTATTAGCTGAACCAAATGTATTCAACATAGCCTATATAATATACAGTATAATTGCATTACTATAGGATAGAATAAGGGCAAAGTAATAGCACAAATTGTTTTTGCACAATGAACTCACAGCCTATCGTACCCTTTTGCACGCTCAAGTTCGTTATTTCCATGGTTATTTCAAATTTAGGCTACTAGGTGCGCCGCGCGCAGGGTGCAAGTTCAACGCGGTGAACGCGCTCGTTTTTTTTTCCAAGCGCGTCCGGCCCGCATCAAGATAAAAACATATTCATACCCTAATCATATAATAGTGTCACTAACGTTACATTAGCTCTGGCTAATGGCACTGTTACAGTAGGTCATCTAAAAACATAACGGAACACTTACCTCAGCCGCAGGTGATCCACTTGTCCTGTCTGTGCTATCGGTATCCTTCAGCACATTATTATGGTCCGTGTGGCAAATTCCATTTTTTCAAAATAGTCGTCCATTGAAATGTACCGAGCAAACATAATGTCCCTTGATAATCTATTTAGGTGTGTTTGGATAAATATCCAGAGTAAGTTAGCCATTTCTTCATCCAGTCAGCGTTTTTAGTTGAAATTCTGTGAAACATGGTATTACCTCCCCTGTTTACAGTCGCAGCTATTTACAATAGAGCGAAAACCCATGACTCTAAACTACGCTTTTACTATATATAAATTGCTGACTCTGTTACCCAAACATGAGCGAACTCTCCGCTCCTCACCACGGCGTGTCTCAGGTGATGCGGTTATTACTCCGTCAACGTAGCAGTGCTTCGCCTTCAGAGAATAGTTCCCAGGTTTTATGCGGTTAAAAGATGTCTGTGTCTCATTTGACTTTGTTATTTGTACATTATGCGACTATACAAACCACAACATGTAAATAGGAAAACGTTTGTGTTATTTTGCCACTCATTTGGATTAGTATGAAAGCTGCAACCATTCACATCCAGTCTTTGTGCTAAGCTAGGCTAGCGGTGGGTGCGTCAAACACACTTATAGCACGCACGGAGATGAAAAAGGTATGTATGGACTTATCTAACTCTGGGGGGTAAGGTGAATAGGCTAAAGTTGAGGTTTGAGACAGCGGAAAATATGTTACTATTTGAAAAGGCGGCAGTTTTGATATGTGTTAGTTGTGTAAATATCAGATATCCCAAGTCTCCTGGAAGTTCCAGTTTTTAGGTCCCAGTGACCAGTGAAAGGACAGTTCTGAGTCTCTGCCCATTCATTTAGATAGGAGCCTGGTCTTGTTAGACCATAATAGCTGCCCAAAGGCGTTGACCCTTCTGTACGTCACATCCACCAAAAACTTTAGTTGCTTGGAATTATAGAACTAAAAACATCAACGTACTGTATACTTGCCGGTGTAAGAAATTGTAGTCTGCCTCGACCCATATTCCACTCCAAAGTATATTTTAGAATAAGCTCATCCCCAAAATGGGTTAATTTAATTACCATGTTTGTTTGCTCGGGCCCTGGCATTGTCAGCGCAATCCCTTTAAGGACTAAAAAAAAAAGAACAAATAATAATAATATATAATTAAATATAGCAATAAGGGCTGATTATCTATTGTTGGTGGCTCATCAAATTCCCTATAATTAACAATTGATTATTTTGCAATTTAGTTAACACAGTGTTGAAAGTTGTTGGCTTGTTCACATGTGTACACGCTGCAGCTCTTTCCAGAACTCTCCGATGCCATTTGAGAGCGCTCCCTCTGCCAGTCTCCGGCACTCACGTGGGGTAAAGCCTACCAGGGCAGTGCCCTTCAAAGCCACTCCATGGTGTCTAGCCAGCTCTGCTACACGTTTTGTGATTAGCGAGGCTGGAGCATGGCAAAAGTTTTGCCCTCCAATGACAAAGCTTGGCCATTGTTCCTCACCATAAGATGAAGATGATGGAGGACCACCCTGAACACTCTCCACATTGCAAGCGATCTCCATAAGACCTTCATGTGGCAGGGCCATGACCTGAACTCCAGGGATGCCACCAGAACTGGATTCACGGACTGCTAAAGCAATAATCCGGCCCAGGGCCAGATCCTGGGTATCGATGGTCACGTTACAGTTCATGACGTAGGGGCTGGCGCCAACACCTGCAGGACAAATAGCTGTTATTTGTTTAGTTTAGTGAGGCTCAAATAGTGATAGCGAGTTTGCACAAGTTAAAAATCTGCCATCATTTACTCACCCACATGTCGTTTCAAACCTATAATAATCTTCAAAACATGGTAAACATGTAATAAATAATCTTGAAACCCGGAAGGTTTCTGTCCCTACATTGCAAGTACTGGTAACCAAAACTTACAAACAATATATATATATATATATATATATATATATTGCAAAATGTATGCACAAATATATACAAATGCTAAATTCCCTCAGAGTTAAAGGCCATGGTGCAGGTTTTTTTTTTTTTTCTTTTTTGGCAATTTTCTAGTTGGTAATAAACATTTAAACAGTTATCCATTGTATCTGATGTTGTAGGGTACTCAAAAATTAAAATATAACACGGAAAAGTGGGTGAAATGTTAGCTTTTAGCTAAAGCTAAGCGAGGATTCTTATTTCTCCCACAATGCATTCCATGACGTCACATGAGGCACTCGCTGACTGTTGGACGACAGACAGCCCCGCGGCCCGCCTACCATTTTGAGGGAGAGTGATACGAGGAGTTTTAAGTTAGCTAGCTAGTGAAGCAGTGACACTGACAGTGACAGATTTATAAGTAAATATAGATAGATAGATCTTCCGAAGCTGGGTGCAGTTTGTCAAGATTAGGCGAGCAGATTTTTCAGCTAAGTTAACGTTAGCTCTGTCGCCGCCTACTCGAGAATATGCAGCGCGCATTTCAAAGAGGAGGATAACCACTCAGGGGATGCCAAGATGGTCTTACTTCACTTGGATTAAAGAGTGAGAGGAGTGCTAAATTACTTCCAACCGCACTGCCGTCTGTGAACGCAAACCTCTCTGCTTGCCCTGTCCCGAGGTCGAGAGACACCGTCTGCCGCAAGCGAGAAATTGCCACGGTAAGCATCATGCTAACGTTAATGTTTACAAGCTGCATGTTAGCTAGCTCTGTGTGTATTTTGTATAACTACCGTGTTCCCTTTGACATAATAGCCTCCACTACAAGCACGATCACTATGACATTAGAAGAGCATTTTTCGTGATTCACGAATTTGAGCCAAAACAAAATTGCCCAGAAGTAAATGTCCATATTGTCATGAAGGCTTCGTGGCTAGTGTTTGGATCAGTGGTGATGATCATCAAGCGGCTTTCGCAATCGTGTGTTTGCGTTTTGTTATAACGTTAGACTGCTACTGTTCTCTTTTTCATTGACCGTGTCGTCAGGGCTGTAGTGGAGGCTAAATGCAGTTTACCTGCTGAAATTAGGTCGGAAACAGTTTATCCACTTTTCACTTCAGAGTTTAGCTAAGTTACCTCTCAGTAATTCACTACCTCATAGAGTTTATGTTACTAACTTTACCACGTGTATTACCACTAGTATTGTATAACATTTAATAGTAACATTCAAATCATCAAATATGGTCTGCATTTTTTTTATTTATTTATTTTTTAAAACATTTAGTAGTGCATATTAGGGTCCAATGGGTAATCTCCCTGGCAATCTCATAACATTCTGTTTACTGTTTATGTTTGCTATAATTCATATGCAGGACAATTTCATGTTTTTTCATTAGTGGCAATGATCTTTATACAGTATTATTATTATGTCTGCAGGTTATGCAACATCATTAATGAAGGCCCTTCGGGAAAGCTACACCAATTCACCTGCGGCTCTTCGAGAGGTTAGCGCCAGTTTGTCCCCATCGCCCCATCGCCACATCCTTCAAACAGGTTCCCGAGGAGGCCGTCAGCCTCTACCTAGCCCGGCAGTCACGCTTCAAGAACCTAATTTCACATTATTTTCTTTCCACAGACAAGTCCAATGGTTTAGTTGTATTTATTTATTTTAGTTGTTAGTTATCTTCTTTCCTTCTGTCCCTGTCATCTCATTTAGTGGTGGTTTCCTGCATTCTGCATGTTTTGTTTTTTTCATTCATTTATTTAAATGGGTTAGGGTTATGTGTGTATGCATATATGTGTATATATGCATAGGCCTACATACATACGCGAATATATATTATAATATTATATATATTATAAATAATATATACTTCAGGTTACCATAAGTTAGCTAACTTTAATGAAGAGTTGGTCATGTAAGCTATAGCATTATCTTCCAATAAGCATTAACTAAAACTGGCTACATAAAATGTACTGACTAGATTCACGAGAGGTCGGCTAATGTGTGTAAAAGTAAAACAATACAGTAATTTCATTAATTTACCAGCTCCACGACACGCGTTAGTTCCTCATTCCAGAGTTCCTATGGCGGTCTATGGGAGTGTCGTAACTCTCTCTCTCTATGGCTCTCTGGACTACACTATTACAGGCTAAAGATTTTTTGTATAGAGTTGTTTACTTAAAACCTGTGTCTTTGTTCAGTAATCTTTGTCCTTGTTCAGAAAATGTTTAGTAACCATTACAAGCAATGCCAATAAACTGTTTTATTCTTATTAAAATTCATGTGTTCTGTGTACTTTATAACATTTTGAGGGCAATTGGGTGATGACAACAGAATAAGCAATTATATTTTTAAATTAATTTTCATCCAAACGAGGCGATTGAAAGCCCTGATAGGTCTGGTCACGACTTTGGAATTGTTGTCTGATGGTTGAAACCACACGAGAGGCTTCTTCTGCTCTTGCTTAAAACACCATAAGCCCAGCATATAGCCTGTCTGTATGCACTGTACTGGTATTGCCTAGGGATAAGTAGGAAAGATTCTTAAGTTTTAAACTCTGTAAGTAGGTTGGAAACGTCTCTGATTCATGTTTATTGTGTATGCAACACATCTCCTGTCACCTATAGCTGTTGTTCATGAACATACTCATGCGTGCTGGTTTGAAGGGGACCATTATCTTGCATGAAGTGTGAGTATGCTATGTGTAGCACAAATGGATTCAGGCATTATGCCTCATATCCAGAATGCTGGATATGTACACGTTACATCTGTATCAGTATATTTAAAGTAGCCTGCCTCCTCTGTATGGATAGAAAATTGTTATATTACAAGACACAAATTCAGATAGGCTTCTCAGAGCCTGTTTTATTACAGGTTTGAATGAATGAAATGTCTCTTCTGTATTAGAAAAATAAATATATAATTATTTTAGGTTTGAATGAATGAAATGTCTCTTCTGTATTAGAAAAATAAATATATAATTAAGAAATAACTAAAATAAATACCTCCAAATGTAACAAAAATAGCTCTCACAAACTTACAAAAACGAACTAATAAAATGTATAGTTTTCTTCCTCCTTATCCTGTTTTTCTTCCTCATGCTTGTTTGCCCATCTGATCTTTCCCAGAAGTTTTTTGAAAACCAGGACATTTTCATAATTAAAAAAATAAAATAAAAACAGCCAGGACAGGACGGGAAAACAGAAAATGTCCTGGTAAAACAGGACTGTTGGTCACCCTAACCAAGTCTAAAGTCAGTGGCGCGTTGCGTGTACTTTCAGATGCTATTTTATCCGCATGCTTGCAGATACAGAGTGAACAACGCGCATACACATAGTAGATGATTCTCTCATTTACACAGATGCATTTTACTTTTTACAAATGATGCATTATTATAAGGAAAACTATTTAAACACGAGGGAAATCATTGTTGTGTTCATGATGACGATAGGAAAAATAGGCATAAAGCATACACATTTGCCCAAATTGATATGCATAACCGAAGCTAATATGGGTGGGTTTGTCCCATCCCCAATGTCACTTCTATTTCTTTTACAGCCCTGACGAGAACATCGATCTCCTCGGCTTTCTTTGAACCATCAGACTTTACTGTGAACCGATTCTGAAGCGCGCCGCTGCCTGCAGCCTGCAGCTGCGTCTGCCTCATGTGACGTCATCGCCGAGTCGCGTGAAAAATAACCGTCACTAAACAAAAACTACAAAAACGGGACTTTAACACCATTTTTGAGATATTTCTAACTTCATATACATATCTTAACTGCTTTATGTACCCATTAATCGACAGTAGTGTTTAACCTGCACCATGGCCTTTAAATTCCCTCAGAATTTAGTGTTTTTTTTTTTTGTTGTTTTTTTTTTTAACAATAAAGTTGAAATTACTGATAATGCAAGAGAAGCATATACTCTCAAATTAAAAGTACTTCCGGAACCCAATTTTGCTCTGTTTCTTAATTCTGAAGCAAACTCTACCTTGCAGTTTGATTTTTGTTTCTATATTTTGTGAATGCAGATTTGAAAAATAACCTGTAATGCCATATCTTCTTGTGGCCTGTGGACCTACATCTGGGTGGATGCTTGACATATCTTTGACCTTTTTGAACCAGCCAATCTCTTTCCTCCTTTGAGCCAGACCTCGACGCCGAGGAGAATCAGCCCATCCGAACAGAAAAGCACTGGTACCTGCCACTCTTTCTGTCAGAGCTGTTGCTAATGCTAAACAAGAAAGAAAACAGCAGTTGAAGTGCATATAAAATGATAAGTTCACATTGAGAATATATTTTGATCTGTAGAATACTAATAGTGCCCTTTAAATAATGGTATGCTGAGCCCAAATTAACTCAATGTTGTTTGTGCTCCATTAGCTTTTCTTTCCATATTATTTATACTTTAATACTATATTGAAACCATTTCTGTACTTTGCAAAGTGAATATTCAGAGAAAGCATTTTAACATTTCTTCTGTGATTGCATGGCCACATACCCTGGGCCTCTTTTCCACAATCCTCAAGGCCCACCTCCTCCCCTAGTGGATAGAGAGGCACCAGATCCACTGCACCCATGCATGGGTGGGTGCCCTCATGGACATTCATGTCAATCAGAGAGAAAGCACGCTCACAAGCCGACAATACAGCCTCCCCTAAAATTTACAACAATACAGATTAGCCTCTTTTGTACAATTACTTACAAAGCAATTGTTCACAGGAACTGGACATGTATTAAGAACGACTGGAAGGTCGAGCAGGCAACTCACTTAGTAGGTCAATGCTTGCAACAATAGTGATGACAGAGCGATTGTAGTCAACATCATTGAAGATGTTCAGCACTGTGATGCCTTCACGTTTTTTTCCTTATGAAGGACAGATTCAGACAATTTTGTCACAATAACATGCCAAGAAAATATTACTAATGTCTTCAGATACAGTTTAATGACCACTTTGAAATATTTTTGGTTTAGAAGTAATTAATAAAGGCAAATTTAATAGATCCATTCCATGCATTGAGTTCTCACCATGTGCGTCAGTGATGGCTGCTTTTGCCACTGTCTCCACCAGGTCTCTTCTCCGAGCTTCTGAGATGTTCAGGAGACATGCAACCAGCCGTCGACTAAGAGCAGAACCGGACATTCCTCAAGAGAGCAGAAAAACTTTTACAGAAACACATACAGGCCCGCACAGACCCAAAACCAATGATGACTATTAGCCAACTCAGGAACGCCTATTTAAAAAAAGAAAAAGAAAAAGAAAGAATCTTGTCAATACTTTATAATAACATTACTTAAGAACATTAACATAATGTTACATCATATGTTGTGTTAACATTGTAATGTTAACATTACGACATGAACGTAATATTATATTTAACATTTGAAATTAGTTTAAAGAAAAGTCATGGTTTTATGAATCTTTTCCACAAAAGGGATGAACTTTCAAGGCTGAATTGTTGTGTAAACAATCGACAGTTTTATATTGATCAGTTTCTTTCTAACAGTCCAAAGTTTATCATACTCGTAGATACAAAAAAGAGGCATCGTAGATTATTTACTAGTACCTTTTTACTAATACTCTTAACTGACTAACTAAGTAATTATTACATTCACACAAACATCGTACCTGCTTGTCATGCACAAAGTTACTTGAAGGCGTGAGACTCCAGAGGCACATGGTCTCAGCTGTTTCCGCTATAACGTCCGATTCGTGAACGAATCGTTCTATTGAGTCGAAATTTCTCAATGAATCAGTTAAACCATTTCACAAAAATGTCTGAACGAAAAAAAAAAAGTATTGTAAATTTGTTTAGGCTTATTTACACAATTGGTTATAAATATATAAATATAATTTTATTTAGCAAATAGATAATAAAATGAATTTAGTATTAAGTATGTTAGGTTCAAAACTTATTTTATGATCTAAATGGCTACAATAAATTGACAAATAAAGCAAGACAAAAGCATTAACAAAACAGTGCCTATAGAACATGTATTGCATGTAAAATGCATAGAAATGCCACGTCAGAAAGTTAGGGCCATATCACATATAAATCTTTTTTGAACCGGTTCTTTGACGCGAATTGCTCAAAAGAACCGACTCAACCGAAATGAGTCATAATTAAATCACAATACTCCGCCCCCTGAAGATTAAAAAGAAACTTACATTTTGGACATTAGAGTAAACATGGTCATGCCGCATTAATCACTACAGTGTTTTAGTCATGTAGTCAATCTAAATGCGTTATGTATCCGCGCTTTTCATGAACCCCTTGGCTAAGCGCATGCGCATCGTTTTCAAGTTTTGACGCTCCCCAAAAGCGTCATTTGGTGGCGTTTAATATAAACAAATCATAAACCAGACACATTGCATTAGCCTGAACCGTTCGGTAATTTCAAAATGCTTGAATGCCTACCGGATTATCCTGGAGCATGCGTTGCTTAATTGCGTCTGTTTTGCAGTGATGGTTTCGATTTTAATGCTGCAGCTCGTGCAGTCGCCGCTACATAATCCCTTTTGCCCATGAGAAGCATCCGATCAGTTGTAGCTTGTTTATCGCTAGTCACTATAGCGAGGGAAATGAACGCCGCAGCGGGGCTGTGCGTCCACGGGACATCCGCTGCGCCCGGGCTGCTCCGCCTGACTTCAGTACCCGGTCATGATCAAAACCGTGTAAACGATGTTCTGCTCTTACGACCCGCCACGGAAATGCTGAGACGATGCGACAACGAAACAGAGAACCGGCAGAATGGAAACGGTCACGTAGTCTTCTTTCCTGGAGACATTCAGGTTGGTGCAGGTCATCTTATCAGGTCATCTCAGGTTGGTGCAGGTCATTTACCACGACTGTATGTCCTCCTAAATTAAACAATAATGGGTTATTTAATAAAGCTCTCATGACCCTGTGTAAGTATCAGATATTGTTTATACAGTGTATGATGCAATCCTCTTATTAGACTAAATATGCCTATTGCGCGTTAGAGGGAACTGCAGTACTAGGAAACCTCTGGGATTATTCACTAAAATAATTTGATACAGTTTACCTTCTGTTGCGACTAATAAGGAATCTCTATATTTCGTTTTTCCTTATAGACTTTAAAAACAGACCCAAGACACGTTTTAACATCATACTGCAGAACAGCATTTATTTGAGACAGAAATGTTTTGCAGCAATTTTGATCTATTAATGCATCCTTGCTGAATAAAAATATTAATTTCTTTCAAAATTAAAAATTAGCTTTTAGCTTTTAGTTTTAGCTTACCTGAAGGGCATCCAAGATGTAGGTGTCTTTGTTTCCGCAGTAGTTTCAATTTTGATATTTTTAGGTTAAACCGCTCTTGACTGTCAGTCGTATAATGTAGGTCTATGTCACCACCACAAAGAGCATGCACAGAGAAGTCCAAATTAAACATGATTTAATGACTTGTAAATGTAAGTACATATCGATGGCCTAAGACGCGAAACAAGCGGTTTGTGTAAGAACATGAACAGTATTTATATAGTTTTTACCTCTTGTTACCACAGCCACAAAGCACCCGCACCCTCAGATCACTTGGACGTGTGCATGCTCTTTGAGGTGGTGACCATAGACCTGACAGACAAGAATGGTTGACCAAAAAAATATAAAAACTGAAACTACTGCGGAAAAAAGACACCTACATCGTAGATGCCATTGGGGTAAGCTAAAACATACCAAAAAAATAATTTCAAAGTGAACTATCCCTTTAATTTCTATTAAACAAATTACTATTGACAAAGTTATAAATTCATTGCTCAAAAGGTGTGCTGTTCAAACCCTGTTTTCTATAGTGTTCATTAAATATATATATATGCTAAATTTCTTAAATTTCTCTATTCATCCTCTGTTTATAATGCAATTTCTCATTCTCATCTACTATCCAGAACTTCCAGCAGGAAATGGCCCTCCAGCCTGACGCTGCCCCATGGCAGTCCTGGAGCCTGGAGCGTGTCGCTCTCACCCTGGGGCACCGGTTTCCTGGCTGCCATATCTGGGTAGTCCGTGCATCCCGCATGTACCTACATAAGTTCAGCTGCTATCAGAACTTTGTAGAGAGCAACCTGTTTGGAGCACCAGAACACTCTCCAGACCATGGAGGTATTCGCCACCTGAGGGCACTCCTGGGTCGTGGCATGCAGCGGGCTGGTCTCCCAAATCCTTTACCTCCTCTTAGTGGTACAGCCACCCCTGACCCCCTTCCTGCAGGTTTCACCCTTACCATAGTGGGCTTCAGTAAAGGATGTGTTGTTCTCAATCAAATAGTGTATGAGCTGGCTGGAGCTCGATCGGATCCAGAACTGAGGCTGTTTCTGGACAGTGTCTCAGACATGTACTGGCTGGATGGAGGACACCCTGGAGGCAGTGAGACGTGGGTGACCAATAAATGTGCTCTGGATGAGCTGGCCTCCAGTGGGGTGGCTATTCATGCCCACGTCACTCCGTATGAGGTAAGGGACCCGATGAGGGCATGGGTTGGGCGAGAGCACCAGCGCTTTATAAAGACTCTGGAGGATCTGGGTGCCTGTCTGAGCCAGAAACTGCACTTCGAGGAGGAGCCGGCGTCCATTGAGAATCACTTCAGAGTCATTCAGGAGTTCTGACTCTTCTTGCTTTCAAGTCTTAACACGGTGTGTGGTTCTTCGTAGAGCTGTGTGTTGCACTGATGTATTTGTTAAAAAAGAGCTTTGGGTTTGCCTACGCAACACTCATAAATAGGAAAGAAGATTGAAGCTTAAATGGATAGTTCGCAGAAATAGATAAATACTGTCATCATTTACTCGCCCTCATGTCGTTCTAAGCCCGCGAGATTTTGGTTGATTGTTAAAACCCAAATTTATATTTTTTAAGGAGAGCTGAGAGTTTTCTGTCCCTCCATTGAAAGTCCATGTGATCAAAACTTAGATCCACAAAGGTTATAAATAGTGGGGCGGCTAAGCGCAGATTTTCATCAGAATCGATCACTTTGCGATAAAAGCATGAAATTTGGTACGAAGGCTCACAAAGGGGGTCTGATCAGATTTAGGACCGTAGGCGCTCAAAATTTGGCCCCTGGGGGCCATGTCGGGCATTTTTCAAAATGGCCGCCAAATATGGATTTCTTAATGCGAAAATGAATTTAAAGCTGCCAGAAACCTAAAATGCAATTACACAATTCACCATAAATACATGTAAATATGACCACACTTTCACATAGAAGGTCTTTATACTTTCAAATATAAGATATGTTTAAAAAAAATTGAAAATGGCCGCCAAATATGGATTTCATAATGTCATAATGGATAGACGACAGAAATTAACAATTAAAAAAGTTGCACATTTGATTATTAAACAATCTAGTTTTAGTAATAGTTCTAGTAATTTTTAAACAAAAAGGAAAAGAGGTTATGATATCTATCAGAAATTATGTACTTTTTAAAATGTACATTTAAATATTTAATATTAAATTGTGAGCATATACTATTTTTACTGGGTAGTTTGTCAGGGACTCCTTTTTATTCAGTCAGTAGGTTTCATCTTGTGGCCACAGTTAAATATTATTCTCTTTAAAATCTAGGGAACTGGTGAGATGTTTTACTCTTGACTACAAGTGAGATAAAGGCAAAGTCAGTTTGTGTTTCTCACTGTTACTCAGTAAAAATAGTGTAGGCTAATACTGCAAGTAAGCAAACATAACTCAGACAGGCAAATATAACATGAAATAGATTTTAGTCTGCATGAATTTAGAGTTGGGATTCTGTGAAATAAAGTAGGTGTACATTTCCACAGAATTTCATTTAGGCTGGTTGTCTAAACTAGCTGCAATTCATCCCATTTATTTCATTGTAACTCTGTGCTCTTGTACGACTTCTTTGCTCTCCAAATGCTCTAAACTTGACTATAAATATTAATTGTAAGAACTGTTGAGTCCTGCTGGATTATTTGCAAGTGGTTTAGTAGGTAGGCAAATCACATTGTATACCGAGTTTTCCTCACAAGAAAAACATAAATTAGCACGATTAGCATGATTACGACAATTAGGCCACTACACAAGAACTACTTTGATCCAATGCAATGACTAAAACCTTCAAATTATTTAATCCTGGATATACTGATCCCCCAACACAAATAACTGACTGGGAACTGTGTTTCATTTGTCAGAATAATACTCAAGAGCCACTCAGATGCCCATCAAATTGCCAATGGCAGGTCAATATTGAACGTTACAAAAATCTGGCAGAGAATCTATTAAAATTTGATTAACTTAAACAACGGTATCTTTACAGATTGCACAGTTAGATAAAGGGCAAGGTATAGAGGCCACATTTATTAGGAACAATGCAAAATATCACAAATTATACATGTCGCCTTAGATTCAACAATCAAATGCTACAAAGAGCTGAGAAGAGAGCTTCTACAACTGATGAGCATGACACTATGAATAAAATTAGTTTTAAAAACCTCATTCAGTGATGACATCGATAAGACTTAATGTGGAGAGAACCTGCAGGTAATGAGAGACTTCATAAGGCTGCTACATTTCAAATTGATGAAAAAGTTCGAAAGTGTGCCGTTGTCCTCAATGACATCAATCTTCTGGCACAGCTCAGTGGAGGTGACATGTTGGCTTTAGAGGCCAAGTATCATTCCAAATGTTTGGCCTCTTTGTAAAATAGAGCTAGATCCCAAATGACACCTCACCAGGTGAAGAGCAGTTAGGACCAGATGTGACTAGTCCTTTGCATAACTTAATTAATAATACTAATTCATTACATTTATATAGCGCTTTTTTCAGCACTCAAAGCGCTTTAAATAGAGAGGGGAATCTCTATCATGGCCTCCTAATCATCTCCATATATATATATATATATATATATATACATATATATATATATATATATATATGGAGATGATTAGGAGGCCATGATGGACAAAGGCCACTGGGCAAATTTGATTTGGCCAGGATGCCGGGGTTACACCCCTACTCTTTCGAAAGACATCCTGGGATTTTTAATGACCACAGAGAGTCAGGGCCTCGGTTTAACGTCTCATCACGACAGTATAGTGTCCTCATCACTTTACTGGGGTGTTAGGACCCACACAGACCACAGGGTGAGTGCCCCTTGCTGGCCTCACGAACACCTCTTCCAGCAGCAACCTGCTTTCTCAGAAGGTCTCCCATCTGGGTACTAACCAAGCTCAGCCCTGCTTAGCTTCAGTGGGCAACCAGTCTTGGGCTACAGGGTGATGTGGCTGCTGGCTATATCATGTTGTAGTCTTTACAGAGATGAAAACTGTCCACATGTGGTCTGTCCTGTCATGTGGTAATCTATTCACAACTGCAGCTATTGATAATGTTGATCATGATCCATCTTCAACAACAGCTAAGAATTCTTTTCACGGAACCTCCATCTCCCTCTTTCAACATCCGTCTTCAGAGAGGAAAGGAGAGCGTCGAAACATTGTTTCATCTCATAAGCCACGATGCTTCAAAAACAATCTACCTTTTGCCTCAAAACTATACAGATGTCTTCCCTGTCAACTACAACATTAAGACCTCATCTGTACCATCATCCCATGTTCAGTCCTTGAACAGGCACAATGCTGGGTATTAAGCAGGTGTTTGAATGGACAGAATATGTCAGATCAACAAGTGACAAAGCTGGAGATCTCAGTGATTTGTCACGGGCTGCATACCATGCAACTCAGCAGTCACTGGACATTGATGCCACCTGCATTACATCATGCACACAGTTGCAATGATCAGGCACTCAATGGATGTCATCAGAAATGCAATTAATCATTTGCATCCAGAGCAAACCCCTGTGAACCCCTTTGACCAGCCACTATTTGCCTTGGCCAAGCAAATACAGTGGAAGTGGCCAAATAGATATGGTGAAATTGTGATTCTTTTGGGGGGTCTCCACATTGAGATGGCATTCTTGAGGACCAAGGAAGTGGTTGGGTAGAGGCTCTTGTTCAAGCAGACATTACAGGCACAGCTGACTCTTTCTTAAAAGTGGCCCATGTTGCTCATACGAAGAGAAGTAACAGAGGCTGCATTGTACATTTTGCAACGTGCTGCATATGACAATTACATGAATATGCATTCCTCCACTGATGTGCTGAGCTTTGATGAATGGTGCAAGAGGCAAAAAGATAAAAGATCAGCTCTTAATCACTTGTCACTATGATGTCTAATTTTGATCACATAACATGAATTTACAGATGATTCATGAACCCATGTATAGTAATATTTAGTATTACAGGAGCAAATTTTCAAACATATCTTATATTTTAAAGTTTAAAGATCTTCTATGTGAAAGTGTGCTCATATTTACATGTATTTATGGTGAAATGTGTTATTTTATTTTATGTTTCTGGCAGCTTTTAATCCATTTTCCCATTACGAAATCCATATTTGGCGGCCATTTTGAAAAATGCCCACCATGACCCCCAGGGGTCAAATTTCAAGCGCCTACGGTCCTAAATCTGATCAGACCCCCTTTGTGAGCCTTCCTACCAAATTTGATGCTTTTATCGCAAAGTGATCGATTTTTGCGCTTAACTGCCCCACTATGAAGATCGTTTCATTGTAACCGAATGTGTAATGACTGTAACCGAATGTGACGTGCTGTTTGAATGCGGAATGGAGAATGACTGACAGGCGCAGAGAGGGAAAAGTTTGTGTTCTTGAATTTAATGACTTAAATATTAATTTCTATATCACATAATAGCTTCAGAACACTAATAATACAGTACACAAAAACTTTATGGTACTTTAGAAAGTTTTTTGTGCCTTTGTGCCTAACATAGAATAGTATATATGCACAATATAGAATTTGAATCAGCCTCGTCAAAGATGGCAGTGTCAGAGCCGATACCGATCCTGAGTATCTAATCGGCGCACTTCTTTTCAACAGTCAAATTGAAATTGAAATTGCTTGAAACTCAACAGATACATCACATTTATTAGCCAGTAGACATGTGCAAAGTTTCAGAAACGGGCATGGTGCAAGGACTAAATAGCACCACCTTTTGACAAAAGTGGGGTTGTTAGTTTTATCTACAGTTACAAAAATCGTTATATACATTGTACTCCTCAAGCCGGACAACTTTCTATTACATAGTCATTAGCTCGGACCAAGAGGAAGTCAGATATTTTGGTTTGAATATGGTGAGCCTCTCTCTGAGCCTACGTCCCTGTATGGCAAGCCCTTTTAACATTTAAAAGCAAAGTTTGCCTATCCGGAATTAACATTGTAGATATCAACAACGTCTTTCTGTCTATTCGTAATTACATTTTGGATAGTTTGTATTATCATTTAAGATATCTGTAACATAATTGTAACTAGTCGAAATGACAGAGTATGGCAAGCCGTTTTAACATTTAATCATAAAAGGGCCAAAGCCTTCGGCACCGCCACCCGGGTGCATTTAGGTAACTAAAGGAACCGGGGTTGCGGTGCCACCGGCTTGGGCCCGCCATCGCTGCTCGCAGCTATATTTTTTATTTGTTATTTTGTGGGTATTTGCTTTTAAGGACTTATTTTCTTTGACTGCTGAATTATTTGAATAAAAATGTGCCTATTGATGGAAACTGCACAACCGCCTTGCGCCTGATTATTTACCCCTTGGGTCATGTTACATTTATATATAGGCTATTTAACTTTAACGTTGTAAGCTAGCCTGCTGACTTATTGACTGAATTTTTTAACTTGTTTTATTTCTTGACTTGTATAAGCTTATTTTACCTTTTAGGCTACTTATAGCCTACTTTAATAATGTCTATTATTGATCAATAAAACTGAAATTTAACAAAAAGTGACAGGATTGTGTCTTATTATTTCATGTACCTTATATAAGATTTTTTTATATACATATATCACCAACATGTCATGTTTTCTTCATATATGAGATGGGGAGAATTTCACAATATGTTGTCTTGAAAGAAATCAAGCCTCACTGGCAAAGGCTCAAAAGAAAACATGCCTTTCTAAAGGTCATTTAAAGGCTGTTGTTGATAATATAAGTTAAAAAAAGGTTTTTCTTTTGTGCTTAGCCTATATGATGTACTGCAATATTAAATATATAATACTTCGATTTGTATATAATATAATGTACTGTGCTGCTTTGTAGATGTAAATCAGGAACTGGAAACTCTCCCTTTTTAGGTCTCCTTTTGAGGTGGAGAGTTTTCTTCCTTAATCAAGCACACCTACATTTAAAAAAAAAATGTTTTAACAAAAGTCTTCAAGTTTACTTATAGTCAATTATAGGCAGGTGGGTTTGAGGTTGGAGCTAAATCTGCAGGGCAGTGGACGCTGAGGATGTCAGAGTAACCCATCACCCAACCCGACTCTCCTTTAAAGCAACTTAATTTTAATTGTTTGTGTTTATTTGTTTTTTAGGACTGAAGAATGGGATGTCACCACTTCTTTTTCTGTCTGTTGAGAAAAAGCAACACCAGTGACTGATCACATCTTCTTTTCATCAGTTAGGGTACAACTGAACAAACTGTTTAGAAAAATAAGAACATGATACATGATAGAGACATGTACAGGAAAGAGCAAGACAATTATAATAATCATTAATAATATAAATATCAAATCTGTTTTCTGTATCATAGTTAGTATGGGATTCTGTGGCACTCATTAGTCATTTGTGTGGCAGTGGTGAATAGTAATGTATTGTAAATGTATTTTGATGATCCATTGTTTTTAATCTTTTTGTACATAGTTTATGCTATTTTATCAACTTTACACTGTATCCTCCAATAAAGTGTTGTGTATTAAAGTATTGTAAACATGCTGTGAACGTGGTGTTCTACAATGAATAAAATATTTTACTAGGCTCATACAAGTTTATTTCCTATAATAGACAAAAAAATCCTAGCAGCCTATATCTACTGCATTAAAAATGGAAGCATGCACATTACTGATTTAAGACACAAGAAGAGGGGGCGAAGATTAAAATTTGGCAAAAAAATTATCAAAGTTTGTTTTCCATGATGGACAGATATGCTGCACTTCCACAGAGGGACAGTAACACCCCTGGTTAGGATACAATTGACAGGATACTTTCTCTTGCTGGATGTTGGACACCATTTTCAGACATTTATGTAAAAGTGGAAAAAATTTTTTTAAAAAGTTTTAAACCAGACAAGTCCGACAAAACAGAAGAGATTGCGCTGTCTGTCCTAACACACCACACAGAGATAGATGCGCACAACCGTGGATAACTCCACTGTCCACGAACCCACTATTTAGTACAATGGAATATGTGCTACATGGGATGTCCATAGCTCAGGTCAGGAGAGGTGTAGAGAGCCAGGACTTGCACTCAGGTCTAAGTCTCATTGCCCTCATCAGATAACGACGTTAAGCTTGTGTTTATTAAGATAAATAATAACCATTATCTTATGCAATAGTACAGCAAGTTCATGCAATAGGCTGCAATTGGACAGAATCCTGCCTGCAATCTATAAAATGGGGATTTGGGTAGTGTATTTTTTGGACATTTTAATTAAAGTTCCTGTCATGATAAAAACTATTTTACTGCACTCGGGATTTTACTGCAACCCACTATTTTTATAATGGCATAAATGCTACGGATCTCAATATCTCAGCTATGGAAGGGTCTAGAGCCTCCATTTTTGCACTCAGGTCTAAGTCCCATGGCCCTCTATCAGAATCCAGAGTTTCAAGAAGATCAGAGAAACTCAAAATTTTGCCATCCCCCCCCCCCCCCCAAAAAAAAAAACCGAAAGGTTTTTCCGTGCAAAAAAAAAGAGTTTCTCTGATCTTCTTGAAACTCTGGATTCTGATAGAGGGCAATGAGACTTAGACCTGAGTGCAAAAATGGAGGCTCTAGACCCTTCCAGAGCTGAGATATTGAGATCCCACGAACCTACTATTTTTATAATGGCATAAATGCTACGTGCATAAATGCTTCTGATCCAACTCTGGGTCGAATTTGTTCATTTTGTGACACCATATGTTTTGAAGAAAGACGAATAAAAAAAAATCGGGAACAGTACTTTTATGCGGCTCGGTCCGAAGATCATTTGAGTGCATGTTTGGAAAAAATTTGACAAAATTTGAAGGAGGAGTAGCGAAAAAACTGTTTCACGTTCGCTCCAACATAGCGGCCAGTCACGTTGTTCAAAAGTAACATATGAGATATCGTTGAAATCGGCATAACCCAAGGAATATTTTGATATATAGACAAATCAAATTTCAAGCAATATTAGCAAAAGTTATAAGCGTTTTTTCAAAAAACAATGATATCTCTGGAACAATAGGTGGCGCTGTGACCAAACTTCTCAGGTACTTCCGGGCCATGCTAATGGTAATCCATACCAAATTTGGTGAAGAAATTTCAAATAGTTTAAAAGATATTGCAAATTATGACAAAATTCAAAATGGCGGACACAAGGTACATCCCATCATGGAAAAATCGATATCCACGGATTCGGCATGACGCAAAGAATCCATAGATACCACAATTATGATTTTCTGACAAAGTGTTCAAAAGTTATTGGGCAAAATAGCAATTTTGCACATCTCACGACCCGTAGGTGGCGCTATTCCCAACTTTGGCATGCCACCTCAGAACATGGTTCCGATGAAGTGTACCAATTTTCGTTTCGATTGATCAAACTTTGGCCGAGATACAGCCTCTTAGCCAATTTTGGGTGGACCTCGTTAAGTTTGCGACACCATAATTTTTGAACAAAGATGAATAAAAAAAATCGGGGACAGTACTTTTATGCGGCTCAGTCCGAAGATCATTTGAATGCATGTTTGGAGAAAATTGGACAAAATTTGAAGGAGGAGTAGCAAAAAAACTGAGAACTGTACATTTCAAAATGGCCACTACTGTAATGGGCGGGGTCTTAATGTACAGTATTGGTTGTGATCAGCATGATGAGAGGAATCAGGTGTACGAAGTTTCATGTCTCTAGAGCAAAAGGTTCAAAAGTTATAACCATTTCAATGTTGAATTTTTGAACTGCTGGTGGCGCTATAGAGTTGGTCCTAGAGGCTCAAAAATTGGTCCAATTACTATTCATTAACATCACTACAAGTGTGCCAAATTTCATAATTTTCCTACTTACGGTTCATAGGGCTGCCATAGACTCCCATTCACGGAATAATAATAATAACTAGAATGTACATTTCCAGAGGAAAATGTGAAGTGGCGCTTGCAGTGGCAAAACTCACCACCCGGTTGCTAGGGTGTTCTGGGTGGTTGCTAGGGTGGTTGCTAGGTGGTTGCTAGGGTGTTGCTAGGTGGTTGCTAGGGTGTTCTGTGTGGTTGCTAGGGTGTTGCTAGGTGGTTGCTAGGGTGTTCTGGGTGGTTGCTATGGTGTTGCTAAGCGGTTGCTAGGGTGTTCTGAGTGGTTGCTAGGGTGTTGCTAGGTGGTTGCTAGGGTGTTCTGGGTGGTTGCTAGGGTGTTATGGGTGGTTGCTATGGTGTTGTTAGGCAGTTGCTAGGGTATTCTGGGTGGTTGCTAGGGTGTTCTTGGTGGTTGCTAGGGTGTTCTGGGTGGTTGCTATGGTGTTGTTAGGCGGTTGCTAGGGTATTCTGGGTGGTTGCTAGGGTGTTGCTAGCGTGTTCTGGGTGGTTGCTAGGTGGTTGCTAGGGTGTTGCTAGGAGGTTGCTTGGATGTTCTGGTATAGGTGGTTGGTAGTTGTCACAGATGGTTACTATGAAATTTGTAGCATTTTCTTGGCATGATTTAACACTTAGCTAATCAATATTAGCATGTAGCTATTCTCTGCTAGCATGTGTAGCATGTAACAAGTCATGTTTGCTAGCATGAGTAAAAAGAGCCAACCCCCATCTCTATACGATGTTTTGATGCAGAGATGTAGGTCTTACAAAATGGTTGCTAGGGTACTCTGTTTGGTTGCTAGGGACTGGCTTGACAGCTGCCAATCATGAAGCTCCAAAGTCAATGTGAATGTATAAACCAACCCCCATCTCTATACGATGTTTTGATGCAGAGATAAAGTCTTGTAAAATGGTTGCTAGGGTACTCTGGTTGCTAGGGAGTGGCTTGGTAGCTGCCAATCATGAAACTCCAAAGGCTGCTTGTCAGTATGAATGATATAAACCAACTCCCATGCCTCTATGACATTCAGAATGGAAGATATCCCTCTTTGGATTTTGGTTGCTAAGGTGCTCGATAATGGTTGCTAGGGCATGGCCAGAAATTGTTGAGGTGATTCATGATTGGCTGTTTGCTGGCCCAAGTCAAACGAGCCCACCCTCATGTTTCTATGACACTTATATCCTGAGATATCCCTTTGATCTCTTTCAATGGAAGTCTATGGGAGTTGTTGCTAAGGTGCTCTAAATGGTTGCTAGGGCGTGGCTTAATAGCTTCACAATGATCCTGAGAGACTGATTGGTCGTCTGAGTAAAATGAGCCCGCCCCCTTGTCTCTATGACACTGTGATCCAGAGCTATGTTCACTACAAAATCCCTATGCAATTTACCATAGTAGGAAAAACACATGCATTTGATGGGACGTCCCTCACCATAGTAAGTCAATGGGGAAAACTTTGGGCAGCTCCTGCCCCCCAGGAGTGCAACTTTTACCCCATTGTGAGGTATATTCTTACAGAGCCTGCCAGCCTCTTCAAATGTGGCAAATCACACATTTTTCCGAAATCGTTGTTATGAGCTATGAGTCGTCAAAGTTTGTCTCAATGTTAAGTCTATGGGATTTTTTTGAAATTTGTTCGCCCCTGGGGCAAACACCGTACCCCCGATCTCTTATAAAAGTCATAGGACACTTCTTCTCAATAGGCCACACGATTTGATGCCTCATTTATGTGTCTGTGACAAAAACTTTTTCCTGGAATAGTATAATGCTATACTAGAAAATTTTCAATGGGAAAAATTTGGGGAGCTCCTGCCCCCAAGGGGTGCAACTTTTACCCCATTGTGAGGTATTTTCTTACAGAGCCTGTCACCCTCTTCAAATGTGGTAAATCACAGGTTTCTGCGAAATCCGATCTCAGAGCTATGACTCGTCAAAGTTCATCGCAATGTTAAGTCAATGGGATTTTTCGGCCGCTTTTTCGCCCCTGGGGCGAACATCGTACCCCCGATCCCTTAGAAAAGTCATAGCACACCTCTCCTAAATGAGCCGGTCGATTTGACGCCTGACCCATGGGTCTGTGACAAAAGCTGCCGGAGGAGTAGCGTGCCAAAAAGCGGCGGAAGTTTAAAAAAAAAATAAAATAAGTCTGCAAGCACCACTAATAACATGGGGGTCAATGGGGAAAATTTGGGCAGCTCCTGCTCCCCAGGGGTGCAACTTTTACCCCATTGTGAGGTATGTTCTTACAGAGCCTGTCAGCCTCTTCAAATGTGGTAAATCGCAGGCTTCTGTGAAATCCTCGCTCGGAGCTATGAATCGTCAAAGTTTGTCGCAATGTTAAGTCTATGGGATTTTTGGGAAATTTGTTCGCCCTTCGGGCGAACATCGTACCCCCGATCGCTTAAAAAAGTCATAGCACACCATTCCCCAATAATCCGCGCGTTTTGAGACCTCATTCATGGGTGTGTGACAAAAACTGCGGGAGGAGTAGCGCGTCAAACTTTTTGGCCGACTTAAAAAACACAATAGTAATAGTGTTGCCTTGCTTTCAGCAAGCACCACTAATAAGAATAATAAATAACATTGGGGTCAATGGGTAAAATTTGGGCAGCTCCTGCCCCCCAGGGGTGCAACTTTTACCCCATTGTGAGGTATGTTCTTACAGAGCCTGTCAGCCTCTTCAAATGTGGTAAATCGCAGGCTTCTGTGAAATCCTCGCTCGGACCTATGAGTCGTCAAAGTTTGTCGCAATGTTAAGTCTCACCATTCCCGAATATTCCGCACGTGTTGAGACCTCATTCATGGGTGTGTGACAAAAACTGCGGGAGGAGTAGCGCGTCAAACTTTTGGGCCGACTCAAAAAACACAATAGTAATAGTGTTGCCTTGCTTTCAGCAAGCACCACTAATAAGTATGGACAATAACAATAGTGTTGCTTTGCAAGCACCACTAATAATAAGAAAACCAACAGATACAATAGGTGCCTCAGCCCCTTCGGGGCTTGGCCCCTAATAAGAATACTAACAGATACAATAGGTGCCTCAGCCCCTTCGGGGCTTGGCCCCTAAAAACCAACAGATACAATAGGTGCCTCAGCCCCTTCGGGGCTTGGCCCCTAATAATAAGAAAACCAACAGATACAATAGGTGCCTCAGCCCCTTCGGGGCTTGGCCCCTAATAATAATAAGAAAACTAACAGATACAATAGGGGCTATCCCCTTCGGGGCTTGGCCCCTAATAATAATAATAATAAAACCAACAGATACAATAGGTGCCTCTGCACCTTCGGTGCTTGGCCCCTAATAATAAGAAAACTAACAGATACAATCGGGGGCTATCCCCTTCGGGGCTTGGCCCCTAATAATAAGAAAACTAACAGATACAATAGGGGCTATCCCCTTCGGGGCTTGGCCCCTAATAAGAAAACTAACAGATACAATAGGGGCTATCCCCTTCGGGGCTTGGCCCCTAATAATAATAAGAAAACTAACAGATACAATAGGGGCTATCCCCTTCGGGGCTTGGCCCCTAATAAGAAAACTAACAGATACAATAGGGGCTATCCCCTTCGGGGCTTGGCCCCTAATAATAATAAGAAAACTAACAGATACAATAGGGGCTATCCCCTTCGGGGCTTGGCCCCTAATAAGAAAACTAACAGATACAATAGGGGCTATCCCCTTCGGGGCTTGGCCCCTAATAATAAGAAAACCAAAACAGATACAATAGGTGCCTCAGCCCCTAATAAGAAAACTAACAGATACAATAGGTGCCTCAGCCCCTTCGGGCTTGGCCCCTAATTAAAGCTGCAAGCAGCATTTATCGGGGTTCAAGCAGTTAAGGCCTTTAAGCACAAAAGCATCAAAAGGCATTCAATTTTTTTTATCATACATTTATCCACTGAGATAATAGATGGAAAACACCATTTACAGCCAATACTGGCAAATTACCATAGGAAACATATGGTTTTAAAGCCTTTTAACAGTTATAGCACCACCTATAGTCCGATCTCAATGAAACTTTGCATGCTTCTTCGGCATGTTATGACACATTTGCTCATCAATTTTTGTAAAGTTCTGAGTTGTCCTTTAGGATTTATAGGCTTTTGGGTGCATTTTGTCACGCCCCTTTTGTAAATGACCCTGTTATAGCTAAACAAATGACAAAGATTAACTTTTTTTGATAATTATTGATCTAGAGCAGCCTTTCTCAAAGTGGGTGCCGCGGCACACTGGGGTGCCCCCTAGCTGTGTCAGGGGTGCCGCCAAAAAATTACGTAGGCTAAAAAAAATGTGGAAAAAAAAACCCCGGAAAAAAAGACAGCTGACATTACATATATAAATATATTTGAATTTACATTCTTCTTTTTAAACATATGAACATATTAATAAAATTGTAAATTCATTTTAGATAAACATATAAAATTAATCATAAAAAAATCTGTCTCACAAGACCGAAGCAAGACACACACAACTTGACGCAAGTGACGCAATCCATAGCAACGCGTTATAGCAACACCTCAGACTGACAGAAACGTAAAAATAAACGTGAATTTAGGCCACTTTAGTTACAGCATTATGGATCGTTTTTTGAAAAGAAAATCCCCACAAGAGCCGGGGATTTTTATTTTATTTTATCTGCATCCTGCACTTCATTTGAGTTCTCCTGGTCTGGATTTGTTATTGGGTTCTTGTATTGGGCGGTCCACCTCTTACGGTTTTATGGCATTTGTGTCTCTGATTAATTATTTTGTGAATTACTTTGCAAACCTGTGTTTTTAAAGGTGCTATAAAGTTTTTATTATTATTGTTATTTACAGTTCATATTATGCTCTGTTCATTACTGTTCTGTCTAACTAAACAAGACATTTGCATTTAAATTTGGGTTATGCAGTGTTTTTAAATTATATTTTACACTGGGGTGCCTTGAGATTTTATGCACTTTTGAAAGGTGCCCTGACTGAAAAAAGTTTGAGAAACGCTGATCTAGAGAGTCCAGAAAATTGTCCTAGACTGGTCTGGTTCCAATCGGGCACAAAATCAGGGACTAGTAAAATAGGCTCCTCCCACAATGTTTATTTTGCGCCCCCTAGCAACCGTAAAGAGAAATATCAAAAAAAAATTGATAATTATTGATTGTCAGTCTCTAGAGAACATTTCTGCAATGGTTTGGTTCCGATCGGGTAAAAAACCAGGGACTAGTTTGCAAAAGTAATTTTTCAACAAAATTCAAAATGGCGGAAAATGCATCATGGCGGAAATGAAATCAGAGATACACGTTTTTTTCGTCACGTGACCAGCTTTCTAATGATATAAGACACTTGAGTGTACGACTTACGGTCTAGGAGTTATGAACCGTTTCGCGCAATTGGTTGTTATAGCGCCACCTATGGGCCAAATCGGGCTCATAATTTGATAACCTCTTCTCGATTTTTGTACTACCATCTGACAAAGTTTCAGAGCTCCAGCACTTATGGTTTGGTCTGCACGATGCGTTTTACGGCAGAATAATAAAAAGTTTAAAAAAGTCTAATGCTACTGCTCCATCTAGTTGACAACAGTGCTATATCATCTACACAAACTCATTCTTCAGACATTTTGAAAAGGATCCAAAGTGACTCAATTGTCACTTCAATAGATGATTCATGCTTCATGCTTACACACACACACACACACACGTTTGGGATAGTTTATTTGTTATTTGGTCTATAAGCATATTCATTCACATATTTATTTGTAATCTAATGATATAAAACTATGTTAAAACCAGTGACAACAGTGGTATTACAGCCTTCATATACAATATGTCATGTTATTAATATCATTTATCTACAACAGTATGAGAGTGTGTAGATTACACATTTTTTAAATTCAGGACCTAATGTGAGAGTTGTCATATTAATATTTGACTAAATGTGATTGCAAATGTTAAAATAGTGAATTAATAAAGTCATAGTATGAATTATAGTTGAGTAGTGTGACAATGACTATTTTGAACAGCAGAGGGCAGTAAAATACCACTTATTGGCTTAATAGATCATATTGATATCATTTTCACCTTTTTAACTGTTATATAGGCATATTTTGTCCGATCTGTCTGAAAATGTTCATGATTATTTAATGTCACGTGTTCTGACTTGTTTATTGAAGAGATCAACGCTTTCAGGGACACTGAAAGTGTAGTAATAGATGGCTTCAACACAGTACATGTTGAAGCCATCCACATGAAGTAGTTCAACTTTTTCTTACAATTATTGATCTAGAGAGTCCAGAGAATTGTACTGCACTGGTTTTAACATTATGATATGATCAGAGATGGAAAAAACCATTTACAGCCAATACTGGCAATTTACCATATAGGGAATAGACTGTTTTTAACATTTTTAACAGTTATAGCGCCACCTATAGTCCGATCTCCATGAAACTTTGCATGCTTGTTAATGATGTCATGAAACATATGCTCATCAATTTTTGTGAAGTTCTGAGTTTTCCTTTAGGATTTATAGGCTTTTGGGTGCAATTTTTTCACGCCTCCTTTTGTGAATTACCCTGTTATAGCAAGACAAATGACAAAGTTCAACTTTTTTTGATAATTATTGATCTAGAGAGTCCAACAAATTATCCTAGACTGGTCTGGTACCGATCGGGCGAAAAACCAGGGACTAGTTCGCAAAAGTAGGTTTTTAACATATTCGTGAATATTTAACGAACGATTTGATTGACAGCAATGGTTCTTGAGGCAAAGTTGTTCATCATGAGGAGATCTATCAAATGATATGCATTTTGTGGGGATGTGCGCAACACCAAGTGATTACAGAGCCATTAAACTCGTTAGCGCCAACTAGTGGCCGATTTTTTTCAAAATTCTTACAACCATGGTGGTATACTGGGTAAAATCACTGTAAGGCTTACATCACAATCTTCAATACCTGCTTCTTTTGCTTCTCTTTGAACACTCCATCCCAAGCTTTTAATGTTTTTGTTCCCATGTTCCCAACATTCTTCTAGTACCCCCTTCACTGGATGATTCTTTTTATGACCTTTTATATTAACCCAATAATTAGGGCCCGAGCACTAACAGTGCGAGGACCCTATTGAAACTGTTAGGATTATTAGGGCCCGAGCACTAACAGTGCGAGGACCCTATTGAAACTGTAGGGCCCGAGCACTAACAGTGCGAGGACCCTATTGAAACTGTTAGGGTTATTTTTTTTTTTTTTTTTTTTTTTTTTCTTTTTTCTGCAAAGTAAGTGCCATTTTTGGGGCCGCAACATGCTCAAAAACTCACCAAATTTGGCACGCATGTCAGGACTGGTGAAAAATTTCGTATTTTGTGGGTTTCGCAGATGGGCGGGGCAAAATGGCACGCTAGCGCCACCTAGAAAATTGGAAAAAATTAGCCCCTCGTCCACGTTCAACCTACATGCACGAAATTTGGTGGGGACGTGTATCATATCAAGACGCACAAAAAAGCCTCAAGAACCCATACCCTAAACTCGACAGGAGGTCCGCCATTTTGAATTTGGCGGCCATTTTTGGACGATTTACAGACTCCGTACTTTAACGAACTCCTCCTAGGGATTTAGTCGGATCGACTTAAAATTTCTGCTGTGCCTTCTAAAGGCATTGACGATGTAAAGTTGTGCTATCTGCGCGTTTTCGTCGATGGGCGTGTCCGTGGCGTCGAAGATTCGCCATGAAACAGGAAGTTGTACTAACTTGGCTGTAAATGCCCAGATCTGCACGAAATTTTACACATTTGACAAGAGTCCCATCCTGAACAAATCTACATGCCGACATTCACCCACATTCATAGCGCCACCTAGTGGCAAGAGGAAGTGACATTTAACGAAGCAGCCCCCGTCGCATGTTTGACCGACATGTACGAAATTTCTGTGGTACATCTACCATGTCCAGACGCACAGAAAAGTCTCTTGGAGCGATGCCCTAAACTCAACAGGAAGTCAGCCATTTCTAATTTTACCGCCATTTTTGGATGATTTACTCATTACGTACTTTAACTAACTCCTCCTAGGGCTTTAGTCGGATCGCCTTCAAATTTCTGCTGTGCCTTCTAAAGGCATTGACGATGAAAAGTTGTGCTATCTGCGCGTTTTCGTCGATGGGCGTGTCCGTGGCGTCGATGATTCGCCATGAAACAGGAAGTTGTAGTAACTTGGCTGTAAATGCCCAGATCTGCACGAAATTTAACACATTTGACAAGAGTCCCGCCCTGATCAAATCTACATGCCGACATTCACCCACAGTCATAGCGCCACCTGCTGGCAACAGGAAGTGGCTTTTAACGAAGCAGTGTGGCAAATGCACAGCCGCACTGGCTGAGCTGCAGAAAATGAAACGCGGCCGCCTCAGACCCCGACGTGCTACAGGTGCGAGGGCCCGCCCATCGCTGCTTGCAGCTTTAATTAGGGCCCGAGCACTAACAGTGCGAGGACCCTATTGAAACTGTTAGGGTTATTTTTTTTTTTTTTTTTTTTTTTTTTTTTTTTCTGCAAAGTAAGTGCCATTTTCGGGGCCGCAACATGCTCAAAAACTCACCAAATTTGGCACGCATGTCAGGACTGGTGAAAAATTTCGTATTTTGTTGGTTTCGCAGATGGGCGGGGCAAAATGGCACGCTAGCGCCACCTAGAAAATTGGAAAAAATTAGCCCCTCGTCCACGTTCAACCTACATGCACGAAATTTGGTGGGGACGTGTATCCTTTGAAGACGCACAAAAAAGCCTCAAGAACCCATACCCTAAACTCGACAGGAGGTCCGCCATTTTGAATTTGGCGGCCATTTTTGGACGATTTACAGACTCCGTACTTTAACGAACTCCTCCTAGGGATTTAGTCGGATCGACTTAAAATTTCTGCTGTGCCTTCTAAAGGCATTGACGATGTAAAGTTGTGCTATCTGCGCGTTTTCGTCGATGGGCGTGTCCGTGGCGTCGAAGATTCGCCATGAAACAGGAAGTTGTACTAACTTGGCTGTAAATGCCCAGATCTGCACGAAATTTTACACATTTGACAAGAGTCACGCCCTGAACAAATCTACATGCCGACATTCACCCACAGTCATAGCGCCACCTGCTGGCAACAGGAAGTGACCTTTAACGAAGCAGCCCCCGCCGCTTGTTTGACCGACATGTACGAAATTTCTGTGGTACATCTACCATGACCAGACGCACAAAAAAGCCTCAAGAACCCATACCCTAAACTCGACAGGAAGTCCGCCATTTTGAATTTGGCGACCGATTTGGGACGATTTACACACTCCGTACTTTAACGAACTCCTCCTAGGGATTTAGTCGGATCAACTTAAAATTTCTGCTGTACCTTCTAAAGGCATTGACGATGTAAAGTTGTGCTATCTGCGCGTTTTCGTCGATGGGCGTGTCCGTGGCGTCGATGATTCGCAATGAAACAGGAAGTTGTAGTAATTTGGCTGTAAATGCCCAGATCTACACGAAATTTTACACATTTGACAAGAGTCCCGCCCTGAACAAATCTACATGCCGACATTCACCCACATTCATAGCGCCACCTAGTGGCAAGAGGAAGTGACTTTTAACGAAGCAGCCCCCGTCGCATGTTTGACCGACATGTACGAAATTTCTGTGGTACATCTACCATGTGCAGATGCACAGAAAAGTCTCTTGGAGCGATGCCCTAAACTCAACAGGAAGTCAGCCATTTCTAATTTTACCGCCATTTTTGGATGATTTACTCATTACGTACTTTAACTAACTCCTCCTAGGGCTTTAGTCGGATCGACAACACATTTCTGCTGTGCCTTCTAAAGGCATTGACGATGTAAAGTTGTGCTATCTGTGCGTTTTCGTCCATGGGCGTGTCCGTGGCGTCGATGATTCGCCATGAAACAGGAAGTTGTTGTAACTTGGCTGTAAAGGCCCAGATCTGCACGAAATTTTACATATTTGACAAGAGTCCCGTCCTGAACAAATCTTCATGCCGACATTCACCCAGAGTCATAGCGCCACCTAGTGGCAACAGGAAGTGACATTTAATGAAGCAGCCCCCGCCGCATGTTTGACCGACATGTACGAAATTTTTGTGGTACATCTACCATGTTCAGACGCACAGAAAAGTCTCTTGAAGCGATGCCATAAACTCAACAGGAAGTCAGCCATTTCTAATTTTACCGCCATTTTGGATGATTTACTCATTACGTACTTTAACTAACTCCTCCTAGGGCTTTAGTCGGATCGACATCACATTTCTGCTGTGCCTTCTAAAGGCATTGACGATGTAAAGTTGTGCTATCTGTGCGTTTTCGTCGATGGGCGTGTCCGTGGCGTCGATGATTCGCAATGAAACAGGAAGTTGTAGTAATTTGGCTGTAAATGCCCAGATCTACACGAAATTTTACACATTTGACAAGAGTCCCGCCCTGAACAAATCTACATGCCGACATTCACCCACATTCATAGCGCCACCTAGTGGCAAGAGGAAGTGACTTTTAACGAAGCAGCCCCCGTCGCATGTTTGACCGACATGTACGAAATTTCTGTGGTACATCTACCATGTGCAGATGCACAGAAAAGTCTCTTGGAGCGATGCCCTAAACTCAACAGGAAGTCAGCCATTTCTAATTTTACCGCCATTTTTGGATGATTTACTCATTACGTACTTTAACTAACTCCTCCTAGGGCTTTAGTCGGATCGACAACACATTTCTGCTGTGCCTTCTAAAGGCATTGACGATGTAAAGTTGTGCTATCTGTGCGTTTTCGTCCATGGGCGTGTCCGTGGCGTCGATGATTCGCCATGAAACAGGAAGTTGTTGTAACTTGGCTGTAAAGGCCCAGATCTGCACGAAATTTTACATATTTGACAAGAGTCCCGTCCTGAACAAATCTTCATGCCGACATTCACCCAGAGTCATAGCGCCACCTAGTGGCAACAGGAAGTGACATTTAATGAAGCAGCCCCCGCCGCATGTTTGACCGACATGTACGAAATTTTTGTGGTACATCTACCATGTTCAGACGCACAGAAAAGTCTCTTGAAGCGATGCCATAAACTCAACAGGAAGTCAGCCATTTCTAATTTTACCGCCATTTTGGATGATTTACTCATTACGTACTTTAACTAACTCCTCCTAGGGCTTTAGTCGGATCGACATCACATTTCTGCTGTGCCTTCTAAAGGCATTGACGATGTAAAGTTGTGCTATCTGTGCGTTTTCGTCGATGGGCGTGTCCGTGGCATCGATGATTCGCAATGAAACAGGAAGTTGTAGTAATTTGGCTGTAAATGCCCAGATCTACACGAAATTTTACACATTTGACAAGAGTCCCGCCCTGAACAAATCTACATGCCGACATTCACCCACATTCATAGCGCCACCTAGTGGCAAGAGGAAGTGACTTTTAACGAAGCAGCCCCCGTCGCATGTTTGACCGACATGTACGAAATTTCTGTGGTACATCTACCATGTGCAGATGCACAGAAAAGTCTCTTGGAGCGATGCCCTAAACTCAACAGGAAGTCAGCCATTTCTAATTTTACTGCCATTTTTGGATGATTTACTCATTACGTACTTTAACTAACTCCTCCTTGGGCTTTAGTCGGATCGACAACACATTTCTGCTGTGCCTTCTAAAGGCATTGACGATGTAAAGTTGTGCTATCTGTGCGTTTTCGTCCATGGGCGTGTCCGTGGCGTCGATGATTCGCCATGAAACAGGAAGTTGTTGTAACTTGGCTGTAAAGGCCCAGATCTGCACGAAATTTTACATATTTGACAAGAGTCCCGCCCTGAACAAATCTACATGCCGACATTCACCCACAGTCATAGCGCCACCTGCTGGCAACAGGAAGTGACCTTTAACGAAGCAGCCCCCGCTGCTTGTTTGACCGACATGTACGAAATTTCTGTGGTACATCTACCATGACCAGACGCACAAAAAAGCCTCAAGAACCCATACCCTAAACTCGACAGGAAGTCCGCCATTTTGAATTCGGCGACCGATTTGGGACGATTTACACACTCCGTACTTTAACGAACTCCTCCTAGGGATTTAGTCGGATCAACTTCAAATTTCTGTTGTACCTTCTAAAGGCATTGACGATGTAAAGTTGTGCTATCTGCGCGTTTTCGTCGATGGGCGTGTCCGTGGCGTCGATGATTCGCCATGAAACAGGAAGTTGTAGTAACTTGGCTGTAAATGCCCAGATCTACACGAAATTTTACACATTTGACAAGAGTCCCGCCCTGAACAAATCTACATGCCGACATTCACCCACATTCATAACGCCACCTAGTGGCAAGAGGAAGTGACATTTAACGAAGCAGCCCCCGTCGCATGTTTGACCGACATGTACGAAATTTCTGTGGTACATCTACCATGTCCAGACGCACAGAAAAGTCTATTGGAGCGATGCCCTAAACTCAACAGGAAGTCAGCCATTTCTAATTTTACCGCCATTTTTGGATGATTTACTCATTACGTACTTTAACTAACTCCTCCTAGGGCTTTAGTCGGATCGACATCACATTTCTGATGTGCCTTCTAAAGGCATTGACGATGTAAAGTTGTGCTATCTGTGCGTTTTCGTCGATGGGCGTGTCCGTGGCGTCGAAGATTCCCCATGAAACAGGAACTTGTAGTAACTTGGCTGTAAATGCCCAGATCTGCACGAAATTTTACACATTTGACAAGAGTCCCGCGTTGAACAAATCTACATGCCGACATTCACCCACAGTCATAGTGCCACCTGCTGGCAACAGGAAGTGACCTTTAACGAAGCAGCGTAGCAAATGCACAGCCGCACTGGCTGAGCTGCAGAATATGCAACGCAGCCGCCTCACACCCCGACGCGCTACAGGTGCGAGGGCCCGCCCATCGCTGCTTGCAGCTTTAATTAGGGCCCGAGCACTAACAGTACGAGGACCCTATTGAAACTGTTAGGATTATTTTTTTTTTTCTTTTTTCTGCAAAGTAAGCGCCATTTTCGGGGCCGCAACATGCTCAAAAAGTCACCAAATTTGGCACGCATGTCAGGACAGGTGAAAAATTTCGTATTTTGTGGGTTTCGCAGATGGGCGTGGCAAAATGGCACGCTAGCGCCACCTAGAAAATTGGAAAAAATTAGCCCCTCGTCCACGTTCAACCTACATGCACGAAATTTGGTGGGGACGTGTATCATATCAAGATGCACAAAAAAGCCTCAAGAACCCATACCCTAAACTCGACAGGAAGTCCACCATTTTGAATTTGGCGGCCATTTTTGGACGATTTACACACTCCGTACTTTAACAAACTCCTCCTAGGGATTTAGTCGGATCGACTTCAAATTTCTGCTGTGCCTTCTAAAGGCATTGACGATGTGAAGTTGTGCTATCTGCGCGTTTTCATCGATGGGCGTGTCCGTGGCGTCGAAGATTCGCCATGAAACAGGAAGTTGTAGTAACTTGGCTGTAAATGCCCAGATCTGCACGAAATTTGACACATTTGACAAGAGTCCCGCTCTGAACAAATCTACATGCCGACATTCACCCTAAGTCATAGCGCCACCTGCTGGCAACAGGAAGTGACCTTTAACGAAGCAGCCCCCACTGCGTGTTTGACCGACATGTACGAAATTTTTGTGGTACATCTACCATGTCCAGACGCACAGAAAAGTCTCTTAGAGCGATGCCCTAAAATCAACAGGAAGTCGGCCATTTCTAATTTTACCGCCATTTTTGGATGATTTACTCATTACGTACTTTAACGAACTCCTCCTAGGGATTTAGTCGGATCGACTTCACATTTCTGCTGTGCCTTCTAAAGGCATTGACGATGTAAAGTTGTGCTATCTGCGCGTTTTCGTCGATGGGCGTGTCCGTGGCGTCGATGATTCGCCATGAAACAGGAAGTTGTAGTAACTTGGCTGTAAAAGCCCAGATATGCATGAAATTTTACACCTTTGACAAGAGTCCCGCCCTGAACAAATCTACATGCCGACATTCACCCACAGTCATAGCGCCACCTGCTGGCAACAGGAAGTGACCTTTAACGAAGCAGCGTAGCAAATGCACATCCGCACTGGCTGAGCTTCAGAAAATGCAACACGGCCGCCTCAGACCCCGACGTGCTACAGGTGCGAGGGCCCGCCCATCGCTGCTTGCAGCTTTAATTTTTTTTTTTTTTCTTTTTTCTGCAAAGTAAGTGCCATTTTCGGGGCCGCAACATGCTCAAAAACTCACCAAATTTGGCACGCATGTCAGGACTGGTGAAAAATTTCGTATTTTGTGGGTTTCGCGGATGGGCGGGGCAAAATGGCACGATAGCGCCACCTAGAAAATTGGAAAAAATTAGCCCCTCGTCCACGTTCAACCTACATGCACGAAATTTGGTGGGGACGTGTATCATATCAAGATGCACAAAAAAGCCTCAAGAACCCATACCCTAAACTCGACAGGATGTCCGCCATTTTGAATTTGGCGGCCATTTTTGGACGATTTACAGACTCCGTACTTTAACGAACTCCTCCTAGGGATTTAGTCGGATGGACTTAAAATTTCTGCTGTGCCTTCTAAAGGCATTGACGATGTAAAGTTGTGCTATCTGCGCGTTTTCGTCGATGGGCGTGTCCGTGGCGTCGAAGATTCGCCATGAAACAGGAAGTTGTAATAACTTGGCTGTAAATGCCCAGACCTGCACGAAATTTTACACATTTGACTAGAGTCCCGCCCTGAAAAAATCTACATGCCGACATTCACCCTAAGTCATAGCGCCACCTGCTGGCAACAGGAAGTGACCTTTAACGTAGCAGCCCCCGCCATATGTTTGACCGACATGTACGAAATTTCTGTGGTACATCTACCATGACCAGACGTACAAAAAAGCCTCAAGAACCCATACCCTAAACTCGACAGGAAGTCCGCCATTTTGAATTTGGCGACCGATTTGGGACGATTTACACACTCCGTACTTTAACGAACTCCTCCTAGGGAATTAGTCGGATCAACTTCAAATTTCTGCTGTACCTTCTAAAGGCATTGACGATGTAAAGTTGTGCTATCTGCGTGTTTTCGTCGATGGGCGTGTCCGTGGCGTCAATGATTCGCCATGAAACAGGAAGTTGTTGTAACTTGGCTGTAAATGGCCAGATCTGCACGAAATTTTACACATTTGACAAGAGTCCCACCCTGAACAAATCTACATGCCGACATTCACTCACAGTCATAGCGCCACCTAGTGGCAACAGGAAGTGACCTTAAACGAAGAAGCCCCCGCCGCTTGTTTGACCGACATGTACGAAACTTCTGTGGTACATCTACTATGACCAGACGCACAAAACAGCCTCTTGGAGCGATGCCCTAAACTTGACAGGAAGTCCACCATTTTGAATTTGGAGGCCATTTTTGGACGATTTACACGCTCCGTACTTTAACGAACTCCTCCTAGGGATTTAGTCGGACCAACTTCACATTTCTGCTGTGCCTTCTAAAGGCATTGACGATGTAAAGTTGTGCTATCTGCGCATTTTCGTCGATGGGCGTGTCCGAAGCGTTGATGATTCGCCATGAAACAGGAAGTTGTAGTAACTTGGCTGTAAATGCCCAGATCTGCACGAAATTTTACATATTTGACAAGAGTCCCACCCTGAACAAATCTACATGCCGACATTCACCCACAGTCATAGCGCCACCTGCTGGCAACAGGAAGTGGCCTTTAACAAAGCAGCCCCCGCCGCATGTTTGACCGACATGTAAGAAATTTCTGTGGTACATCTACCATGGATAGACGCACAGAAAAGTCTCCTGGAGCGATGCCTTAACCCTCTGAGACCTAAGGGTATTTTTACAATAAATTTTCCGTCTGGTGTCATTTACTAAAAAAGCTTGTAAAATATCAACCCTTTGGTGCACAGACAATTGACACACCTCTTTTTTTTCAGGACAAATTGAACTTTCAGCATATTTGTGTTACATTGATGTCACCTGAATGTAAAATAAGTTATGGGACCATAAAGACAAATGAAAAAATAAATCGGAAATGGAATCACTCAATTATTTATTGAAATCACACACAAATAAATAAAAGCTAAGCAATTTTCCTCTGGAAAATAGTTTGTTCATGTCTTTGGAGTCCTGGAGCACAGGAATAAACATTATAACTTGTACAGAACAAAAAATATTGACATTTTTCCAAAAGAAGTCCAGGCGTTTGGGGCCTCATGAAATTCACTGGTGCCAAGCCTCAAAACAGTTCCTATCAGCAATCACACAGAGGGCCACATCACAGGTTTTGCATTTCTATTTTATTTATTCTTTTATTTATTATGTTCTTTTTATTCTTTTATAATACATTTATACTACTATAATACTTTTTTACAGTAAATAAATAAATGGCACTTCAGCTGGGTCTATCCTGGTAATCTAGTTCCTCATCTGTCAAAAAGCTCTGTTCTCCTGAAAATCCTTCATCCTGCAATGCACCAAAATAGACCAGCGCTTTATTTACGTCCATTTCGCTGTGTTTCTCTGTGAATCGCACGTCTCCGTGAGTCTCTCTATCTCTCTACACTATATCAGCGCTTGGTTCATGCGTAATGACGCACACCAATGTTTACAACGGATCAGCCTGTAATTGGTCGAAAACCATCACGTGAAAACATCACGTGATATCCAGGATGTCCGCTAGCATAGAGCTAGCGGCAAAAATGACCGAATATTTATGAATTATGGGCTTCAAGATTATCAAAGTTTGACATAAAGCGTTTGGATTTATTGCTGAAAACCTCTGAAAGGAAGCACAAGTTCCAGGCTGGATAGAAAACCTTCTGTAAAGGCTAGAAAGACCCGAAAGACACCCCCGTGATGGCTAGCTCGTTAGCTTTCTGCTGGAAAAAACGGTAAGAAAATCGATAAATCTGTCATCGAGTTATGTAAACATTTATCGGAGGTGACGTGTGGCGTCGTCGACGACGCCGTCGGGCTCAGGGGGTTAAACTCAACAGGAAGTCGGCCATTTCTAATTTTACCGCCATTTTTTGACGATTTACTCATTACGTACTTTAACTAACTCCTCCTAGGGCTTTAGTCGGATCGACTTCACATTTCTGCTGTGCCGTCTAAAGGCATTGACGATGTAAAGTTGTGCTATCTGCGGGTTTTCGTCGATGGGCGTGTCCGTGGCGTCGATGATTCGCCTTGAAACAGGAAGTTGTAGTAACTTGGCTGTAAAAGCCCAGATATGCATGAAATTTTACACCTTTGACAAGAGTCCCGCCCTGAACAAATCTACATGCCGACATTAACCCACAGTCATAGTGCCACCTACTGGCAACAGGAAGTGGCCTTTAACAAAGCAGCCCCCGCCGCATGTTTGACCGACATGTAAGAAATTTCTGTGGTACATCTACCATGGACAGACGCACAGAAAAGTCTCTTGGAGCGAAGCCTTAAACTCAACAGGAAGTCGGCCATTTCTAATTTTACTGCCATTTTTGGATGATTTACTCATTACGTACTTTAACTAACTCCTCCTAGGGCTTTAGTCGGATCGACTTCACATTTCTGCTGTGCCTTCTAAAGGCATTGACGATGTAAAGTTGTGCTATCTGCGGGTTTTCGTCGATGGGCGTGTCCGTGGCGTCGATGATTCGCCTTGAAAAAGGAAGTCGTAGTAACTTGGCTGTAAATGCCCAGATCTGAATGAAATTTTACACATTTGACAAGAGTCCCACCCTGAACAAATCTACATTCCGACATTCACCCACAGTCATAGTGCCACCTGCTGGCAACAGGAAGTGACCTTTAACGAAGCAGCGTAGTAAATACACAGCCGCACTGGCTGAGCTGCAGAAAATGCAACGCGGCCGCCTCAGACCCCGACGTGCTACAGGTGCGAGGGCCCGCCCATCGCTGCTTGCAGCTTTAATTCAGTCTTATTTTATGTCTTCGGAGTTTTAACGGAGCAACACTAACTTCTACCTGTAGTGCTGCTATGGGAGATGATCTGACTGCACCACAACATATTCTTAGAGCTTGATTTTGTATTGCTTCTATCTTTTTGAGTGTTGTCTCGTTTGCAAGTCTGTAAACTATACTTCCGTAATCTATACTTGATCTAATTAAAGTATTATATATTCTTTTCAACGATAACCTACAAGACCCCCCATTCTACCCCTGTTAAACATCTTAATATATTTATCCCTTTTTTACATTTCTTAATCAGATTTTTAACATGTATAGCAAAAGTCATCCTGGTATCCATCCACACACCAAGATATTTGACAACCGGCACTTGCTCCAATTCCTGCTTATACAACTTTATTCTGACCTCTGGTATTTTTTTTTCTATTAGTAAAACATATAACCTGAGTTTTAGCCACAGATAATCTAAAACTCCAATTATCTCCCCACCCCTCTACTTCATCCACTGCTTTTTTGTGTTACACATGCAATATTACGACCTCTCTTCCATATTGCCCCATCATCCGCAAATAATGCTCTTCCTACATCTCCTTTTATATTACAGAAAACATCATTTATCATAATATTAAATAAAACTGGACTGCATACGCTTCCTTGAGCAGTTCCGTTTTCTATCTTATATATCTCTGAATACTCTACTCCTATCCTAACTTGAATTGTTCTTTCAAGAAGAAAGTCCATAATCCAATTATACATCTTTCCTCCTATTCCCATACATTTAATTTTTATTAAAAGTCCTTCTTTCCAAAGCATATCATAAGCTTTCTCGATGTCGAACAACATCCCTACCACTACTTCTTTATTAGCTTGAGCTTTCCTGACATCTGCTTCTAGGCTTAACACAGCGTCCATCGAATTTCGCCCAGCCCTAAATCCACTTTGATATGGTGACATAAGTCCTTTAACTTCCAATATATAATTTAATCTTCGTACAATCATCTTTTCCATCAATTTACATAAATTAGCGGTTATTGCAATTGGCCTATAATTAATTGGATTTGATTTATCCTTCCAGGTTTGCCTATGGGTATTATTATTCCATGTTTCCATGAAGATGGAAGATTTCCTTCATTCCAAATCTTATTGAATAAATTTAAAACCACTTTCAATGATCTATTTGACAAATGTTGAATCATAACATAACATATATCATCTCTTCCAGGAGATGCATGTTTGACTCCTCCTAAAGCCATATTTAATTCATAAATACTAAAATCTGCATCTAAGCTATCTCCAGTAGGGTTTCTTTTCATCAACACGTCTGGATGCTGACTCTTTTTCTTATTTCTATTCTGTTTAATGTCCCCTGTTACATTATCATCACTATGGACTTTAACAAATATTTTAGCTAGCATTTCTGCCTTTTCTTTATCTGACACAGCCATTTCCCCTACATCATTTTTTAAAGCTGGTATAGCTTGATTCTTATATATCCCTCCCATTTTTCTAATTGATCCCCACATTTTACTTATGTCAACATATTATTGAATATTGAATATTGAATAGCCTATTGAATTACACCACACAATGTATATGTCTTCACCATTTTGTGATAGTCGTGTGCTCATGTCTCAGGTGTCATCCGTGTGAAAATATGGATCCCAAAAATAATTCAGTCACTGCCGTAAAGGGTTAAATTATGCAGGAGATCATCACGGTGTGGGTTTTGTGTCTTGTTCCTTGTTCTTGTCTGTCATGTGATTCCCTGTTTGCCATGTGTCTTGTCGTCTGATCAACGTTCCCATATATTTCTGATTAGCCACGCCCCTTTTTCCATGTTTCTGTTCTGAGTTTCTTTGTTTGTTGTTTACCCTGGATTCCCTGTTTGTTTAGTTAATGAAGTGCTTGCGATTGGATGCAGTCTCTGCTTTATTCCTGACTCAACGTAACAAAGATGCTGGGAAACCAAAGAATATTCATGAACTAGATAATTTCTCAGAAGAACTGAGGAAGAACAGGACTGCTCAGGACAAACATGGAATTTATCACAAAAACAGTCCTGGATCATCTAGAACTAGGACTAGGTAATGACACATACTGAGAATTAATTAAGTGTATGTAAAACTTTTGAACTATATGTAGGCCTACACATGATAAAACATTTGTTGCAGTGCTAAGTGAAAATCATAATCTACGATCTCTTATTTATTTATTTAACTTTTTATATAATGCAAGGTGTAACGTATGTCTTGTCTTCAACTATTAGGATAAACAAAATGTGATCTGCTGATAAAATAATATTTTAGAGCTGAGCATAACTAAGCAAAACAGGAAAGCAATAAAAGTTAACATATGTTACATCCAATTCTGTGACTTTTGTTGTGAGTGTTGTCCAACAGTAACCTTAATCCTTCCGTCACTCCAGCGTTTACATTCACAGTCACACAAACACTGGAAGAAAGATTGGAACAAGTAAATGTCTTACCGTAGTCGAGTAAAAACAAGATCACTGCGAAAAAATTGAGAAACTTCATTTTCACAGCTTCCCCTCAGAAAATTAATCCAGATTATTATTCATAAAAGCGTTCTGTTCTCCTACTTCACTGGAAACGCAGTGTTGATTCAACACAATGAAAGCGATGACGTGAACGCTCCTGACGTTATGCAAAGGGCTTTTCGCTGTGTTCCTTGTGTAACTTCACTTTATTTTCATTGCATTAGTGCTTTCCATTGCTTATTCCTAGCCCTCAGAACGGCAGAACTCAGGTGAAGAAAAAAGACCAAATAATGTTGAAAGAATAATTAACTAATGAACACACAAAAACTCCTGGTGCTGAGTCGCATCAAGGTCAAAGTCTTTGCAATCCACAGCACCTGCTCTACTACCCAAAACACAGAGAGAGAGAGAGAGAGAGAGAGAGAGAGAGAGAGAGAGAGAGAGAGAGAGAGAGAGAGAGAGAGAGAGAGAGAGAGAGAGAGACTTTTAAAACCCTTTTATTTAAAACAATTTAGGGTTTTAAGAAAAACATTTTTTTTACACAAATTACATTATAAAACAACAGCCATTTTACCAATTAAAAACTAAACTTCCATACTCACTCACATTCACCAATGCCTCTCTCACACCCCATCTCCATTCAAACATAGCAACATTATCAGTGTATTTATAATATGTATACTCAATGGTCACACGAGATTCTATTAAAGACTTAAACATAGCTTTCATATCAACTTCTTTTCCTGTATTTTTACACTGGTGGGATTTCAAAATGGCTAACTTAGCTTGGCCAATTAAAAAATTGGCAAGAACACATTGTTGTTGCCATGACTTTCTATATTGATACCCTAATATAAACAAGGTTTTATTATATAAAAACCCTAATTTTGTAATCAATTTTTCGAGTACTGCAAATAAAGGACCAAGCCTTGGACATTCAAAAAACATATGAAAGACAGTATCATGAGCATTACAGAAGGGACATGACAGAACAATCTTATTGAACTTTGATACCAAACTATTTGAGGCTATAGCACAATGGAGTACTCTCCACTGAAGATCCCCGCATCTCTTGGAGATAGGAGGTTTATACAATACTCTCCATGATGGATGTACTTTGTCACAAATAGAGATCTTATCCCTCCATTTGGTATCTGTTTTTCCTTGCAAATGTCCAACATGCACAGATTTAACACAAATATAATAAAGATTTTTCTTTGCCACATTATGAAAAAAAGAATCCCCATATCCCTTCAACAATGTAGTCTGGTTTAAATTACCCCCAACTCCTCCATCTTTGGGGGTCACCTTCAGCTCAGGGAAGTTCTGAGGTGTAAAACCATCTACCAGGGTTGAGTTTACACAGGACATTAATGTAGGGGGCAAAGAATCTCTAATACACCTAATTATCCTATCCACAGTTCTTAGAGATTTTAATTTAACCTGTGCAGCAAGTGACAAAACAGTTCGCCACTGACATTGTGTCAAATCAATTAAATCCATAACTTTACTAATTCCAGCATTTAAAAAAAGTGGAACAAAACAAGACACATTAGATGGTAGCTTTATAAGAGGATTAAAAAACAAGGGCTCTGAAATCCCATAATGCACCTCTTCTGTTCTTGAAAAGTTTAAATACTTCCATGATTTAATTACTGACATGTAAAAATTAGGGAAGAAACCGTGTGTTTTTTCCTCAAAAGGCTTTTCCATTAAGAACAACTGTTTATCTAGGCCTATCCCACCTAAATCTGATAGTATAGATAGCCCAAATGTAACCCATCGTAAAGGAGTAGAACAATACAAAAGCCTCTGTAATGTTTGTAATCTCATTGCTAATATTTTTGACTCTATGTGTATTAGTCCTTGACCTCCCTCAGCCACCGGAAGATAAAGTATACCAGGAATAAGCCAATGATAACCGTTCCAAAAAAAATCCACAAAAGCTTTTTGAATGGCAATAAGCAACTCTTTAGGAGGATTTAAAACAGTTACTCTGTGCCACAGCATTGAGGCAGCCAGATTATTGATAATCAAGCACCTCCCCCTAAAAGAAAGCTGTGGTAGAAGCCAACGCCACTTCTGCAATCTGCCGATCACCCGATTTGCTAATCCCTCCCAATTCTTTTCAGTATATTGGGCCATCCCAAAAAAAACACCAAGTACTTTAAATCCATCTTGAACCCATTTACACTGTTGTGGCAATTGAGGTGGTCCTATATCCACCCAGTCTCCCAACAAGAAGGATGTACATTTATCCCAATTAATACGAGCAGATGTAGCTTTCTGGAACTTATTCAAACAAGAAATAAGATTAGTAACATCATTAGTGCTCTTGATTATTACTGTAACATCGTCCGCGTAAGCTGTAAGTGCCACTGGGGCCTCTTCTGGGAAACCTGGGACACCGATACCACACAGCTGCTTCCTCAGCATAACTAGCAGAGGTTCAATGGAAATAGAGTACAGAAGACCAGACAATGGGCATCCTTGTCTTATTCCCCTAGTCACAGAGAAAGGTCTAGTTAAAGACCCAGTAATACGCAACATACTGTAAATGTCACTGTACAGGAGCTTGACAAGAGAAATAAAATTTGCACCAAAACCAAAAGCTTCAAGGGTCTTGAACAAATAATGATGGTCCACCCTGTCGAAAGCTTTTTCCTGATCCAAGGAAAGGAATCCAATGTCCAGTTTGTGCCTTTGTGCAACTGAAATAATATCTCTTACGAGAAAAAGATTATCAAAAATTGTGCGTTTTCAGGGGTCACCAAACTTTTTCCTCTGGGGGCCACATTATCGTTCCTGACTGTGATGGGGGGCCGGGGCTATATAAAATAGAATTGTGTGACCAAGACCAAACTGACCACCAGCAGGCCTCATAGTAGAGATTACTAGCCTGGCACAGCCATATTTGTTTATCATTAATAGTTGTTTGCAAAAGTAGTAATCGAGTCTTCACACTTTGTTTTAATTTGAAATACCACAGATTTTCCATTTATTTATTTTCGAATACAAATAACATCAAACCTGTCAAGGTAAGAAACATCTGCCTAGTTGAGGTGAGTGGCACTGGTAAGGATTATAAATTATAGGTAGGCCTGTTACTATTTATAATAATTGTGTACAGCACTTAATAAAGGTCAAATAAATAGGCCTATAAAATAAATAAATAAACATTGAAATTATAACAACAACATGAGTAATAGAACTAGTCAGCTCTTATGCCTATCCAGGGTGAGCATGCTCAATAAACAACAAAATACCAAATGCAGACATGTTATTATTTTCCAAAAAGCAATTTAAAAAAATAGGCCATGACGACTTTTGGGGATTGCCGGTTCAAGTAGTGGGGGGCAGAGGGGTTGGGGGGCCAGTCAAAGGGGTGTGGCGGGCCTGATTCGGCCCGCGGGCCTTAGTTTGGTGACCCATGGTTTAGGGACACAAAATGACTGCATCTTCATGGATTACCTCAGACATATATTTTTTAAGCCTATTAGTTAGTGTTTTAGATAAAATTTTAAAATCAACACAGATCAGTGACACTGGTCTCCACTTTTTAAGGAACCCAAGATCTCCTTTTTTTGGGATCAACGTTATGATTGCCCTCCGACAACTTAATGGAAGTTTCCCACGATTAAAACTTTCCAGGAAGACTGCATACAAGTCCTCTCCAATCAAAGTCCAGCAGCCACGATAGAATTCAGATGAAAGACCGTCCAGACCAGGCGACTTCCCAAGGCTCAGCTCCTGGACGGCAAGAGAAAGTTCAGCAAAAGATATAGGGCTCTCAAGGATAAGTTGATCTTCCTCTGATAACTGTGGTAGATCATATAAAAGTTGTTCTGCTGCTGATCTATCACATGGTTCAGCAGAGTATAGGTCCTCATAAAAGGAAAGTGCATGAGTGCGGATATCCTGTTGGTCAGTTGTCACACCTCCTTGTGGTAAATTCAGTTTATGGAAGTACTTATGTTCTCTTGGTTTTTTTTCCAGAGCAAAGAAGAATGCAGAGGGAGTGTCCATTTCATTTAATTGAGAATATCTGGTCCTTAAGAGGGCTGCTCTTCCTTGCTCCTCCAACAAAGTCTTTAGAAGGAACTTATTCCTCTCAATAGTATCAGCAGAGTCACCATGGTTACTTTGTCTCAGAATGTCCTCTTCAAGAGATCTCATTTTTTCTTTGAGAGTGCTGGTGTTATGAGCAGTATATTGTTGGCAAAACAACTTAATATGCACTTTGCCTATGTCCCACCACTGACTTAATAAAGGAAAACTACATCTCTCCTCTCTCCAAGATTGCCAAAAAAGGCCAAAAGAGTGAATGAAAGAGTGATCCTGTAGTAATCTGTTGTTAAAATGCCAGTGTGATTTGTGATTTTTAGAAGACAGGACAGAGACAGCGACGGAGATATAATGGTGGTCAGATAGAAAAGATGGTACTATTAGGCTATTATAAAATCTACCACTATTACTCCTGGCAACGTAAAACCGGTCAAGTCTCGCTCCAGACAAAGAATTTGAGTTTACTTTTAACCAAGTATACTGCTTGACCCCAGGGAAATTATCTCTCCATATATCAACAAGATCATGATAACCAATAACATTTTTTAAAGCTTTTGCAGAACTTGAGTGAGGCTCATCATGATTCCTATCTAAATCAGGGTTTACAGTACAGTTAAAATCACCTCCAACTACCACAACATTATCCTGTAGGCACTGTGACAAGGCATCTGATAGTTTTTCAAAAAACAGCTTACGCTCTTGCCCAACATTTGGAGCATATACATTAAAAAAAGAAAACCCTATTTGTCCAACCATAATATCTGCTCTTAAAAGTCGACCAGGTATTATCTCGAACATAACTGGTTGATTTAAGATACATGAAGAAAAAAGTATGGCGACACCAGCACTAAGATTAGTTCCATGACTCATTATAATATTTCCCTTCCAAACACACTTCCACTGTGTCTGATTCTGTAAATCAGAATGAGTCTCTTGGAGCATAATAATGTCTGCCTTTTTAAGTTGTAAATAATTAAACAAAGCAAGTCTCTTTGTTGTGTCCCGACATCCATTGATGTTAAAAGATCCAATATTTAGGGATGCCATGGAAAAATAAATGATAGGGTATCCAAAAACCCCAAAAAATAAACTGACAATCATGATCTTTGTTATCTTTGAGCCGAGCTTTTAATCTTTTTTTTAACAGTGCTCAGGTATTTTTTGAGCCTGTAGCGTTTAGGCTGATCAAGCTCCTCCAGTGTTGCCTTTCTCATTACCATCGTACATGAATCAACAAAGAGCTGTAAATCTGGGAAGTATTTCTCAAGTTTTGGTTTTCGCTGGTTAAAGGTATTGTCCAAGAAATGATTAATTTGACTAACAGTGTAATAAGGATGTTTTAATTTAAAATCATAAACATTCTCTGCAGGCCCTCCCTGAGAATTTGCAAAAGTAAAAGGTTCTGCTATCTCAGAAGTGTCACTATCAGAATCCATCTCACTTCCTTCTAACACACCAGGATCACCCTGAGACAGGCTCACACACCAGGCATCACGAACTCAGCCCTCTCTACTGCTCTCTCCGATTCACCGATTTCACCGGCGGGATCTGTGTCAGCGCGCTCAACTTCAGCGCTCCCAACCCCAACGCGCTCAACCCCAGCGCGCGCAAACTCAGCACTCCCAACCCCAACGCGCTCAACCTCAGTGCGCGCAACTTGAGCCCGCACTGTGCTGTCACTCACACTTTCAACGGTATTCACTGAAAAAATTATCAAATCATCAACATGATCGTTCGTTATAGGCTCATCTACGCCTTCTCTATCTACAGAGAGAGAAGGCGCTACAACCTGGTCAATTCTGTCACTGACACCATCATTACTTACTGTGGCAGAAAGCAATTGTTCCATAGAACTATTTCGCTCATTCACAGTAGGGTTAGCCTCATCATTCATTGAACATACCAGTTTTGTATGACCGTACTTCCCACAAGTAAAACACCTCATTGATTCAGTACTGATATAAATGGTGTAATCTTTACCCAGCACTGTGGTTTTCGCTGACGTATTCAAGGACTTAAATTCCGAATTCAGGATCATGAAAGTATGACGTCTAAGTGACATCACATGTTTGAGGTCTGGATTTTTTGTTCCTAAAGGAATCATTTTAATCATTTTAATCGGCCCAACTAGTTTACCATAGCGTCCTAACAAACGCTCGAGTGATTCTTTAGAAATGAATGGGGGCACATTCGAAAGGATAACCTTCTTAGAAGGACTCGACAATGGCAAAACTGATAAAAAAGTATCTCTAACGGATAAACCAAATTCAACTAAATGCTGAACCAAAGAGACCTCTTTCAAAAAGACAACGACAGCCTTGTTCATCCTTGAAGCGGACACAATATTACAAGCACCAATTTCGCTGCTGATCGCAACTAGACAATCCTCAACTGTAATGGACTCATCAGGTAAACATTTGCACCCGTGTTGAGCGGTTAAAGAAACGCAACCATCTGAATTTGTGAACGCAACCATCCCTTGGGTGAAAAACCCTGCGACAATTAAATGAACACTAACCCAAAATACCTAAACTAAATAAAAGGAAAAGGAAAAAAAAATAACAACTCACTCAACCACGCCGCACTCAGACGCTCACACACTCCTCAGATGCCCGCACATGCGCACACACAGAGAGAGAGAGAGAGAGAGAGAGAGAGAGAGAGAGAGAATTTGAATTTTCTAAATCCATTTATTACAAAATTTAAAACATTGTCCAGTCAACTAACACCTTGTTTACTTTTTACAAAAAAAAAAAAAAAAAAAAAACACTACAGCACAGACAAGACAAAGTTATTTTAAAAGGGGTGCAAAACGCAGAACGCAGGTTGTCATCAATAATCTCACACAAAGCCCCCTTTGTACACCAAATCTGATCAAAAGATACAAGATCTTTCATGGCTTTAAAATATTGTAAATCAATTAAAATTCTGAATTTCACTAAATTGAAAAACACTGCCTCCAAATTATAGCTCGTGTCACCTTCAATTTTATGTTTTCTGGTGCTATAAATTGCCATTTTAGCTTGGCCTAGCAGAAAGTTCAAAAGTTGACACCTAAATCTGTGTCTCCGGATGTATTTAAAACCACAAATAAAAACTTCAACAGAAAAAGTTTCACCAAAACAAAGAAATAAATTCTGTAACACAATAAAGAAAGACTTCAGTCTAAAACACTGCATAAATGCATGGAACACAGTCTCCCTCTCCAAACAAAAAGGACATCCATGACTAACACCAGGGTTTAAAACTGAAATAAAAGCATTAACTGCAACTGCCCCATGTAATATTCTCCACTGTAAATCGCCAATTTTCTTAGTTAATGGTGACTTGTACAGAGCTCTCCATTCTGGCTTTTTGCCCTCTCCCATCTGTAGGATGGTACTCCAGGGTGTATCCACTTAATGATCTAAAAAACTTTTATTCAAAGATTTGACACAACTTTTATACAAGGCTTTTCCAGAAGCTGGCTCTAAACCCAACAATGACACCTTTTCAGAATACAAAAAACACCTTCACACTCTTCTAAATTAGGTGATAACAGCAGATTAGGAAAAGGATCTCCACAGTTCGGAAAGATGAAACCATCAGAATAGTCCTTCAGCAGTTTGCACTCTTCTGCTGTAAGAGCAGACCTCCATTTTTCAAGGAGTTTAGTCACTACGCGTGTTGATCGAATGCCCAGATGTTCAGCTACCAAATCAACACTCTTAAAGTCTGTTCTCGCCAGCTGTACTAGATGTCCAAGAGATATAATACCAGAACAGAGTAAAGTTCCTTCAAGTGCTGGAAAAGGTCCTTTACTTGATATGTCCAAGCGTGAACCATGAATCAAAGGTTCTTGTAACGTCCAGTATAAGGAACCTGCATTGTCCAGTTTTTGCACTATAAACAAAGTCCAAACTTTGAAAAAATTGCGATAAAAAATGGGTAATTTGGACAAGTCCATTTTTTTTAGGGTTCAACCAGAACAAAGCCTTGTCCAGGCCTAATCCTTCAAAATTCAGCAGAATAGCAAAAGCGATGGATTTCCAGCTTGAGTCCACTGGTCCAGTTAAAAGTCTCTGTGCAAATTGGAGTCTGAAAGCTGCTATTCTGCTCTGTAAATGTATGAGAGCATGCCCTCCCTCTTCCTTGGGCAAATACAGAACAGCTTTTGGAACCCAGTGTAGCTTGTCCCAAAAAAAATCAATTAAAATTGACTGAATTTTTAACAAAAGGCCTAATGGAGGGTCAATACAAATAAAACGATGCCAGAGAGAAGAGGCTACCAAGTTATTTATAATCAATGTGCGCCCTCTATAAGACATTTTGGGAAGTAAATATTTCCATTTGTCGAGGCGCCCTTTTATTTTTTCAACAACCCCTTCAAAGTTTTTTTGTACATTCATTTCACTTCCCAAAAACACTCCAAGGTATTTAAAACCTTCCTTAGTCCAGATTAAACCATCTGGGAGTTTTGGTTCTCCAGTTAGCCAGTTCCCAACCAGTATGGCTTCGCTTTTCGACCAGTTTATTTTAGCAGAAGAACACATTTTAAACTCTCTCAATATTTTAAGCAACAAATCCACATCTGTCTGACAATTAATTAAAATAACAACATCGTCAGCATATGCTGATACATTAAATACATTTGAACAATTTGAAATATACACTCCAAGCAAATCTGTTCTTAACTTGTTTAAAAGGGACTCTATTGACAAAGCGTAAAGCATACCAGACAAGGCACACCCTTGTCGAACACCTCTAAAAACTTTAAAAGGAGCGCATAAGTCACCATTAACTTTCAAGATACTTTCAACTTCACAGTACAAAACCTTTAACATCCATAAATAATTGTGCTCAACTCGATCGAAGGCTTTTTCTTGATCAACTGACACCAGACCAAAATCTAAGTTGAGACTTCTGCCATAATCCAAAACATAAAAGAAATGTTATCAGAAATTCATCTACCAGGTACACAATAGGTCTGGGCAGGATGGATTACTTGTTCCAGAACTTCGCCCAATCTATTAGTTAGAACCTTGGAGAGGAATTTATAATCACTGCACAGCAAACTCACAGGTCTCCAGTTTTTAATATCGTTCAGATCTCCCTTCTTAGGCAACAGTGTGAGAACCGCTCTCCGGCAACTTATGGGTAGCCGCCCATTGGCTAAACTTTCCCCAAGCACCTCTAGTAGATCCGGTCCCACCTCAGGCCAGAAGGCCTTGTAGAAGTCCACTGGCAGTCCATCGACTCCAGGCGCTTTGCCACACTCCATACTTTGGAGAGCTCCTTCCAACTCCTCCAGAGTTAGAGCTTTACTGAGTCCAGCATTAGCTTCATCGGATAACTGAGGTAAATTTTTAAGAAAAACATTACCATCAGTTTGTTCATGTGTGAGTTCACTCTTGTACAGTTCTTCATAAAAACAAATTGCTCTTCTTCGAATGTCAGAGGGGTCTGACAACAAGGCTCCAGCTTCTGAGCGTAAGGCATGAATAAATCTTCTCTGCCCGTTTTTTTTCCTCTAAATTAAAGAAGAATTTTGAGGGTGCATCCATCAATTCTACACTCTGAAAGCGTGATCTGACCAGAGCTCCTTGTGTGACCGTGTCTAGAAGCTCAGCTAAAGAATTTTTCTTTTTCTGAAAAGTTTCAAAGTGGGTCAAATTTCCTGTACTAACAGCAATCTCCTGAAGTTCTAATAATTCTTTCTCTATATTTTTCATTGAACAGGTTATGTCTCTCGTGAAGTTGCAAGTATATTGTTGGCATAACTGCTTAATCTGTACTTTTGCAATGTCCCACCACTGTTGTAAGGACTTAAAAGAAGATTTTGTATTCTTAAAAATAGTCCAAAATTCTTTAAAAATATCTTTAAAATGGTTGTCACATAATAAATTATTATTAAAATGCCAGTAAGCACTTTTTGGTTTAATAGAGCTCAATGACACAACACACTGTATTAAACTATGATCAGAAAAGCTTACTGGAACAATTGAACAGCTTCTGAAAAAACTAAGTTGGTGTTTGAAGCCATAAAACCTATCTAATCTTGCTAAAGAAATTAAATTATCATATGAGCCCATGTATACTGTCTCTGATTACCATGAAAATTTCTCCAAACATCAACAATCTCATGTGATTTCAATAGCTGAATGAGCCGCTTTTGTGATAGCATATGCGGTTCAACATGATTCCGATCTAAAGTGTGCTCAGTGCAATTAAAATCCCCTCCTAAAAATAATAAATCGTCAGAATTGCAATGACATAAAACATCACTCAGTGTACCTAGAAAAATCATTCTTTCCAATGCATTATTCGGGACATACACACAAACAAAAACAAAAGAACGATTTTCATAAGAAGCTGTAACTTTTAAAAGTCTACCTTTTATAACTTCATCTATCTTATAAGAACAGGGGATACAATTCTTAGAAAATAAAATGGCAACTCCACCACTAATTGTGGTCAAATGACTTAGGACAGATAGAATATCTGAATATATCAGATATATAGAATATATAACAGATATATAGAATATATAGAATATAGAATATATCAGAATAATTTAATACATCAGTATGTGTTTTTTGAGCAAACAAAACATCAATTTTTTTTTTCTGTTTTATTATCTCAAATAATTGGAATCTTTTCTTTATATCTCTTGCCCCATTTATATTTAGAGAAGAAACACAAATTTCCCCCATAAATGTGAAGAGAAATAACCATAGCAGATACAGCAAAAAGAAAACATACAGAGAAAGATTATATTTACGCATTATCTTTACTAACATTTAGTCCAGGTTGTACATTTAGTTTTACGAGAATTTTCTTCAAACGATAGACTTCCTGATTTGTGAAATTTCCATCATTCCTGAAAACCTTTGCTTTTTCAATAAACTGCAACACGTCAGGGAAATATTCTTCAACACGAACTTTTCTCGCATTTTTTGTCACTTTAAGAAAAGACTTTATATCTTCTGCACTGTAAGACCGGCTGGAAAATCCACTTTGAGGTAAACTACATGATATACATTCAGAAGAATCGCTCTCACCCTCCGTATCAGTCTGACTCTGACTCATACTACAACAATCATCCATTTTTTCGCCTGTTTACCAACATCATGACGTTGTTTTAATCTCCTCTTTTGAGGTATTTTAAAGGCACTACTATCTTCCGAATCAATCACAGAACAGCGATCCCCTTCCACACAGGTTAGAAGTTGCTCAACCGCTGCAGCGGCCAAGCCGTCACTGCTCTGTGACTCATTCGGCTGACCGCTCACCGCAGCTACTTCATCCTCCTCCGCTTCAGCAGCACCTACATTCTCCCCTTCAGTAACGTTAGTCTTATCCACTAACACATCTTCTTTTGCTCTATCAGTGTTTGTTACTGTTAACGTTACCGATTTTTGAACCATACTTATTCCAGGCACCTCGGCATCATCGACAACATTCTGCATTACCTCATCACGAACAACGTTATTTTCCTCGCCATCAACCGGTGGATGGTTTGTATTAGGCGCATTTAGTTTGACTGGACAAGCGCGGATAAGATGCCCTGTTTCACCACAACCAAAACATTTCTTAGGCTGCGTTCCAAACCGCATACTCAATGAGTAGGTACTTAATTAGGGCCCGAGCACTAACAGTGCGAGGACCCTATTGAAACTGTTAGGGTTATTAGGGCCCGAGCACTAACAGTGCGAGGACCCTATTGAAACTGTTAGGGTTATTAGGGCCCGAGCACTAACAGTGTGAGGACCCTATTGAAACTGTTAGGGTTATTAGGGCCCGAGCACTAACAGTGCGAGGACCCTATTGAAACTGTTGGGATTATTTTTAGGGCCCAAGCCCTGAAAGGGCGAAGGCCCTATTGTTTTCCTTGGGATTATTAGGGCCCAAGCCCTGAAAGGGCGAAGGCCCTATTGTTTTCCTAAGGATTATTAGGGCCCAAGCCCTGAAAGGGCGAAGGCCCTATTGTTTTCCTAACGATTATTAGGGCCCAAGCCCTGAAAGGGCGAAGGCCCTATTGTTTTCCTAAGGATTATTAGGGCCCAAGCCCTGAAAGGGCGAAGGCCCTATTGTTTTCCTTCCGATTATTTTATTTTTAGGGCCCAAGCCCTGAAAGGGCGAAGGCCCTATTGTTTTCCTTAGGATTATTCTTTCTATTATTATTAGGGCCCAAGCCCTGAAAGGGCGAAGGCCCTATTGTTTTCCTTAGGATTATTCTTTTCTATTATTATTATTATTATTATTATTAGGGCCCAAGCCCTGAAAGGGCGAAGGCCCTATTGTTTTCCTAAGGATTATTTATTATTAGGGCCCAAGCCCTGAAAGGGCGAAGGCCCTATTGTTTTCCTTGGGATTATTATTCTTTAGTATTATTATTATTTTGCTACCTTTTGGGCACTTTTGGGGCCCTTAACGTGCTCGAAAACTCTTGAAACTTTGCACACGGGTCAGAACCCGCGGCCATCAGAGCCGGGCTGAAGATGGTACCCGGGCGTGGCAGGGCAGCTCGTCAGCGCCCCCTGGAACGGGGTCCGAACACTTGGTCCATAACTCAAACACGCTTGTATGTAATAATATGAAACTCGGTACACATGTTGATCTCATCGTTTCATCTATACCTCGCGCTCTTACTTTTTACCCCAGCCCAACAGGAATTTGGCTATTGAGGTTTGTTTGTAAAACGCTCGCAATGGAATGTCAAATACTCCTCCTAGAGCTTTGATCCACATTCGACGAAACTCGGTCAGCGTGAAGTCAAGACATTGAGGATGAAAGTTTGCGAGGGGATTTTTTATATCTCGAACGGTTTGTCCGTGGCGAGGAAACGAAATCATGGCGAGAAACGTGAAACAGGAAGTGTGTTATAACTTCAGCATACATTAACTGATCTTGATGAAACTTCAGCAGTGTGTTCGCTGTAAGAGGACGATCACATGGATGTGACTATTGTGAGTCAAAGTTATAGCGCCACCAACTGGCAGCAGGAAGTGTGTCACTTTCAAAATGCTTAGATATCACCCTTTTATTTTTACCCGATTTGCTTCAAACTTCATATGTATAATGTAAACATACGGCAGATGTAGACCTGTGAATGGATTCTTGATATCTTTGAAACTGTTGCCGTGGCGACGCATCAAACTTTACCCTTCTTTTAGGATGCTTTTAGGATGCTTTTGAGACCCTTAGCATGCTTCAAATTGCATGAAACTCGACAGACACATCACATTTATTAGCCAGTAGACATGTGCAAAGTTGCAGAAACGGGCGTGGTGAGGGCTCAGTAGCGCCACCTTTTGACAAAAGTGGGGTGGTTAGTTTTAACTAGAGTTACAAAAATTGGTATGTATATTGTACTCCTCGAGCCGGACAACTTTCTAATTGACACTTATTAGCTAGGACCCACAGAAAGTCAGATATTTTTGTTTGAATATGGCCACTCTGAGCCTTTGGCTGGCTGGCTGGCTGTCTGTGTGTGTGTGTGTGTGTGTGTGCAGGGGGAGGGGGCTTAACCATTTCACTGCTGTGTGTATGACCTGCATAAAGAAAATACATTTCTCAAGCCTGGTATTTTTTAAATAAGTTTTTATTTTTATTTTTTATAAGTAAAGGCATATAACTAGTTTAATTGTAGTGAATTGACAATAGTTTTATATAATTAGTTTATTAATCAGATTAACTTGGTCAATAAACTTGGTCTGAAAATTTGGTCCATAAATCAAACACACTTGCATGTAATAATATGAAACTTGGTACACATATAGATCTCATCGTTTCATATATACTTCACACTCTTACTTTTTACCCCAGCCCAACAGGAAGTTGGCTATTTAGGGTTGTGTTTAAAACACATGCAATGTAATTTAAATTATTGCTCCTAGAGCACTGAACCAAATTCGACGAAACTCGATCAGCGTGAAGTCAAGACATTAAGGATGAAAAAGTGCCACGGGATTTTTGATATCTCGAACGGTTTGGCCGTGGCGAGGAAACGAAATTATGGCGAGAAACATGGAACAGGATGTGTGTTATAACTTCAGCATACATTAACTGATCTTGATGAAACTTCAGCAGTGTTTTCGCTGTAAGAGACCGATCACATGGATGTGACTATTGTGAGTCAAAGTTATAGCGCCACCAACTGGCAGCAGGAAGTGTGTCACTTTCAAAATGCCGTGGCAACGAAACAAACTTTAACATTATTTTTTGATGCTTTTGGGACTCTTAGCTTGCTTGAAATTGCTTGAAACTCAACAGATACATCACATTTATTAGCCAATAGACATGTGCAACTATGGCAAAAGATTAAAGTAATGTCAAAAAAGTAAACACTAAAAGCCTCATATCTTCTAAAAATGTAATTATACATCATTTGTTTCTAAATTAAATTATACAAATATTATAACTTCCCCAATTTTTCCTTTTTTTTCATTTAAGAATTGTGTTTACGTTCAAAAACAGCCAGAATTGTTGTAAAATTCATAAAAAAATAATAATCTGAGTCATACGTAGTGCTATACTGCCCTCTTGTGTTCAATATCAGGTAGGCCTATTGTGTATATTCCCACCGGTTAATCAACGTGTGACTCCGCTGGGACTTGGGAGCTTTTAAATCGCTTACTTAAAACCGAAAGTCAAAATACGGATGTCCGCACAAGACATTAATGGTGTGGAGTAGAGCGAGCATTTTAAATAAATTCCTATTAAGTAGGATTGAACTAAACAGAAAGAATGTTCACTCTGTTCTGCTGGTTCCTCGCTGGTGGATCATATGATTACTTTGTCATAATCTATGACAAAAATGCTATTATAAACCATATTAATAATAGATAATACACATTGCTCTTATTTTTGAAAAATACATTCATGAAAAACAAGATAACAAAAATCATTAAAAAAAAAATATAGCCATGGCTGCTATAAAGCAACATATAATTGAAAGGCAATTAATAATCTGTCATTACGTCACTGCATTATGATATTACGGCTCCAATACGGTGCAGCACAAAGCACTTATGTGCATCCCGAGCGGAGAATGATGTGCTTGAAGCCACATGAAGTTACAGCGCATTGAGTCCGTATTGAAAAGTTCAAAGCACAAAGGAAATACATATTTATGAACAGTGTATTATACATTATCTATCTATGCAATAGTTTATTGAGCCTTTTCTTTTAAAGGTTTTAAATTTCAGTTACTGTGTGCGTGAAGAACAATTATAGTGCTCTGACTCTAGTGTTGTGATCTAACCGACAGCGTCCGACACCCGGTAGAAAGTAACACGATTAAGTTACAGCAATAAAGTCCAGCAAGAAAAAGTTTCTTCATTCGAAAATATAGACCTTTAGACCTTTATCTTAAAGATCCAGTATAATAGGATTAACATTGAATCATTGAAGATCGTTTCATCATTGACTGTAACCGAATGTGACGTGCTGTTTGAATGCTGAATGGAGAATGACTGACAGGCGCAGAGAGGGAAAAGTTTGTGTTCTTGAATTTAATGACTTAAATATTAATTTCTATATCACATAATAGCTTCAGAACACTAATAATACAGTACACAAAAACTTTATGGTACTTTAGAAAGTTTTTGTGCCTTTGTGCCTAACAGAATAGTATATGCACAATATAGAATTTGAATCAGCCTCGTCAAAGATGGCAGTGTCAGAGCCGATACCGATCCTGAGTATCTAATCGGCGCACTTCTTTTCAACAGTCAAATTGAAATTGAAATTGCTTGAAACTCAACAGATACATCACATTTATTAGCCAGTAGACGTGCAAAGTTTCAGAAACGGGCAATGTGCAAGGACTAAATAGCGCCACCTTTTGACAAAAGTGGGGTTGTTAGTTTTATCTACAGTTACAAAAATCGGTATATACATTGTACTCCTCAAGCCGGACAACTTTCTAATACATAGTCATTAGCTCGGACCAAGAGGAAGTCAGATATTTTGGTTTGAATATGGTGAGCCTCTCTCTGAGCCTACGTCCCTGTATGGCAAGCCCTTTTAACATTTAAAAGCTAAGTTTGCCTGTCCGGAATTAACATTGTAGATATCAACAACGTCTTTCTGTCTATTCGTAATTACATTTTGGATAGTTTGTATTATCATTTAAGACATCTGTAACATAATTGTGACTAGTCGAAATGACAGAGTATGGCAAGCCGTTTTAACATTTAATCATAAAAGGGCCAAAGCCTTCGGCACCGCTACCCGGGTGCCTTTAGGTAACTAAAGGAACCGGGGTTGCGGTGCCACCGGCTTGGGCCCGCCATCGCTGCTCGCAGCTATATTTATTATTTTGTAACCTTTTGGGCATTTTTGGGGCCCTTAACGTGCTCGAAAACTCTTGAAACTTTGCACATGGGTCAGAACCCGCGGCCATCAGAGCCGGGCTGAAGATGGTACCCGGGCGTGGCAGGGCGGCTCGTCAGCGCCCCCTGGAACGGGGTCCGAACACTTGGTCCATAACTCAAACACGTTTGTATATAATAATATGAAACTCGGTGCACATGTTGATCTCATAGTTTCATCTATACCTCGCGCTTTTACTTTTTACCCCAGCCCAACAGGAAGTCGGCTATTGAGGTTTGTTTGTAAAACGCTCGCAATGGAATGTTAAATACTCCTCCTAGAGCTTTGATCCAAATTCGACAAAACTCGGTCAGCATGAAGTCAAGACATTGAGGATGAAAGTTTGCGAGGGGATTTTTGATATCTCGAACGGTTTGGCCGTGGCGAGGAAACGAAATCATGGCGAGAAACGTGAACCAGGAAGTGTGTTATAACTTCAGCATACATTAACTGATCTTGATGAAACTTCAGCAGTGTGTTCGCTGTAAGAGGACGATCACATGGATGTGACTATTGTGAGTCAAAGTTATAGCGCCACCAACTGGCAGCAGGAAGTGTGTCACTTTCAAAATGCTTTGATATCACCCTTTTATTTTTACCCGATTTGCTTCAAACGTCATCTGTATAATGTAAACATACGGCAGATGTAGACCTGTGAATGGATTCTTGATATCTTTGAAACTGTTGCCGTGGCGACGCATCAAACGTTACCATTCTTTTAGGATGCTTTTGAGACCCTTAGCATGCTTGAAATTGCATGAAACTCGACAGACACATCACATTTATTAGCCAGTAGACACGTGCAAAGTTTCAGAAACGGGCGTGGTGAGGGCTCAGTAGCGCCACCTTTTGACAAAAGTGGGGTTGTTAGTTTTATCTACAGTTACAAAAATCGGTATGTATATTGTACTCCTCGAGCCGGACAACTTTCTAATTGACACTCATTAGCTAGGACCCACAGAAAGTCAGATATGTTTGTTTGAATGTGGTCTTGCTCAATCTGAGCCTGCTGTCTTTGCCTGTCTGTGTATGTGTGTGTGTTTGTAGGGGGAGGGGTCTTAACCATTTCACTCCTGTGTGTATGGCCTGCATAAAAAATAAATGCCTTAAGCCTGGTATTTTTTTAAATAAGTTTTTTATTTTTTATAAGTAAAGGCATATAACCAGTTTAATTGTAGTGCATTAATAGTTTTATATAATTAGTTTATTAATTAAATTAACTTGGTCCATAAACTTGATCTGAAAATTTGGTCCATAAATCAAACACACTTGCATGTAATAATATGACTTGAGTGTTAATCACATCATGTTTTCAGTTTGAATATAAAATATATAAATTATGTAAAAAAAATAAAGTTGATCCAGCTGGAGCGCAGGCTGAGAATAGCGCTGTCATGACTGGATCAGAGATCATCAGTCATGCCCTCTCATACCTTACGCACACCACGCCCACTTACATCAGATCACATCAACATGTCAGCCGGAGGGATACCGAGGGTCGCTTTCGGATTTAAGAATTTCTTACAACAAGATGGCAAAAGAACAGCGCTTTGCAAGACATGCAACGTTAAGATCGCGGACAGTCAGATGACAACCTCCAATTTCGTCCGTCATTTGAGGAGCCATTATGCCCAGTAAGTGCTTGTCAATTTGTTAATGTTATCTGGTTAGCTCGTTCGTAGTTAGCTAGCTAATGTAAGTTAAAGGAGAACTCCGGCGCAAAATTACACATTGTTACCTAGTCAACCGTTATCTGAGATTTGTTTTCATGACTGCCGAATGTAAATAGTTGTATCTATAAAAACAGTTTAGCCTATAAGTGACGTCCGACATTCTGCATATTGTGTTATTTTGTTAAGCCCCACTAAAGGCATAAAAAACTGTAAAGCACAATCAAGTTTTCACACTATATTCCAAGACTTCTAAAGTCATTCAATAGCTTAATGTGTGGTAAAATTAATATTTTAGTCTCTAAGTTAAAGTTAACGGAAAGTCATCTCGCCTCAGTCATTCTCCATGCATCAGCATTAGCGCGTCGCGTTCGGTTGCGACAGTAACACGACGACACTCTCTTCAAGATCAATGTTCCCAATATTATACTTTATTTGTAGATAAGGCATAAAGGTCTATGATTTGCATAAAATGACTATCTTGCTGGAGTGGAGTTTATTGCCCTTTAGAATACACTAAGCATTAGTGCTGCACGATTAATTATATCGCAGTCGTAATAGCGATCTCAAACCTATGCAATTATATAACGCAAAATGCCGCGATTTTATATGAAATAAACAAAGTAGGGCTATTAGCGCAGCATCTCTTCTTTTTTGTCATCCTTTGACTAGTGTTACAAGATCCCCCTCTTATTGGTTCAAATGCCTTTTCGCATTTTGCACGACAAGAAGTGAAAAGCTGCCTGTGAGTGCCCTAGATTAGAATAGATGAGACTCGCATAATGCGCATGCACTGACCGTGTGCCAGCCCAGAATAAACAGTTCTCTTTCGAGCTTGAACGAACAATAGCACACACAATTATGCCAAAATGTGGTTTTGTCTAGTATCTTCATAACATAAGAAAAGTCTATGGATAAAGAGTTGTGCTATGAGGCGCGTGTGAGATCCGCGTCTCGGCAACGGGTGCTCTTAAAGGGCCAGCAGCGAATAAAGCGTTCTTTCAGTAAAGTTAAAAGAACAAAGGGAAATTAGAAAATTACTCACTGATCTTGAGTAAAGAACTTTTGTAGCTTTAATAAGGATTATTATATATATATAATTTATGATTCAGGCAGCGCAGACTGTTTGATAACTTTATTCAATTTCTGTACCTGTTAAGACAGGAAGGGCACAGGTAAATATGTTTTTTATTATGGGTTTATGTGGGGATTGTTTGAAGTTCACTTAATTTAAAAGCTGTTATATATTTTTTTTAAGCCTAATAATTTTTTAAAAAGTTGATGGCTTTCAATTGATGGAATCACTGTAATGTTGGTTTGGTTGATGGTTTATTGATCATTATAGGTGTTATCAATCATTTATTGTTGTTGTTGTTGTTTTTAGTTTGAGTTGAGAAATAAACATTAATCTGTGTGTGCATTTTACTTTAGAACCAAGCAAGTTGGACTCATGAAACCATTTTATTATATCGGAGTCGCAAATCGCAATTGCAATATTGGCTCAATAATGGCAATATGACATTTTCCCAAATCGTGCAGCCCTACTAAGCATAGATTATAGATACCATCCCTTCGCTATGTTCTTTTCAATGTGAAGCGTTGCGTGCTGTGACTTGGTGTTGCTTCAAGTGCATCATTCTGCACACGGGATGCGCATGATTGCTTATAATACTTTGGGGAGACAAGGGGGCGTGGCCTAAGGGAATATCACTCGTGATGTTAAGTGATGTTACCCCGCCATCGCTGATACAACCTTTAGCAGTCATGTTTTTGCTTCTTGAGAGAGAGAGAAAGTGTGTGTGTGTGTGTGTGAAGCAGTGGCGGTTCTAGGCGGGGGCCTGGGGGGGCCAGTGCCCCTGCGACAACAAGCTTGGACCCCCTTGTGGCCCCCTAAATGTGGAGTCAGTGTGAAATATTTTTTTTTTATAGTGTGTCACGCATTGAGCATGACAGTCACTCGTTTCAGTCTTTTGTCTCACACTCCCGTCACACATTGTATTTCTCATGCGGAAAAACTATTAATAATATATTTAATATACGCAATTTCTCTGGCCGCGCCGCTCTCACGTGAGAATCAAGCGCGTCTCGCCTGGAGTTCAGCAGTCGACCCTGCTACGCATCAGCCAATCAAAAAAAGAGAAGTGCTACTTAATAGCCAATCAGAAAAGGGCACTATTGTATCTGGGTAAAATTTAACGCAACAACCAATGAAAAAAAGCATATCCTGGAATTGTTCATATGATTCTGTTACAACATCTTCCGAAAGTTTCTTCACCCGTCCCACAGATGAAACTAATCACTGGAGCTCCGAACATCACTTGGAGCACGGAGTAAGTCATGATCTCCTGTTTTAATGTTACAACAAATTCACAACTTGTTTGACAAAAACTATGACAACTTGACTGATGTAAGATGAATCTTTCCCGTAGCGTAAGCTAGCTTACGCAATGCTCGTTCCCTCATCTAGAGAGAACCGAGGTTACGTTAGGTAATCGATTCGTTTCCCATTTAATTAGTATCAGTCTGTAACTTAGACAACAGTTTTACAGCCTGTTCACTGACAACACCTGCTCAGAACAAGTAGTCTAGGCCTAGTCATCTTATTACACGAATCACGATGACTGACATATTGTCACATTATAAACATCTCTCTCTCCAAATAGGCTTAATAATTTTATTAGCACTAGATAAATTAAAGTGTAATGCATAGTCGATTTTAAAACATCTCTCTCTCCAAATAGGCTTAATAATTTTATTAGCACTAGATAAATTAAAGTGTATTGCATAGTCGATATTATAGGTCACTTTTAAAATCATGTCATATTTTATAATTATATCCTGGCCAAGGATGCATTAATTATTGCTTCTGTCTTTCAAAGATGTCAGGAAAAAAACAATTATAAAAAAGCTCATTCACCCTGAGAGGAAAGCCCCCTAAAAAGGCCAGTTTAGAGGATAATTTGCTGATCTTTTTGCAAAAAAAAAAAAAAAAAAAAACCCACAAAAATCGTAGATTAATTTGTAAAATATATAATATATATATTATATATATATATATATATACATACTGTATATTCAATGTAAAAAAATAAAATGGAAATTCAAATACAGACTGATATATGTAATGCAAATGTAAAAATATAATGGAAATGCAAATTGTTGGATAATTATAAACATGGTATTTTGCTTATTTATGCATTCAGTGCAGTGCAGAAAATGATAAGGTCTAAATGTAACTGGCCCCTCTAACAGTACAACTGGCCCCAGCTTGGCCCCCCCAGTTGAAATGGTCTAGAACCGCCACTGTGTGTGTGTGAGAGAGAGAGAGAGAGAGAGAGAGAGAGAGAGAGAGAGAGAGAGAGAGAGAGAGAGAGAGAGAGAGAGAGAGAGAGAGAGAGAGAGAGAGAGATGTAACAAAGTTTAATATTGTTTGTAAACTGTGTTTGAGAGAGAGGAAGGTGTTCAGAGAGTCTGTAGGATGTTAAGCTGTTATTTGTTTTATGGACTCAATGTTGAAAATTTAAAACATTTCAAACACACTGTTGGCAGAAGTGAAAAATAAATAATTTTATGAAGTTACAATTTTGTTTGATTCCATGGTGTATTTTACTGAACATGAGTATTTACAATGCAAATTATTGTAATTTACTGGCAAATACTTATCTTGTCTTTTCATTTTATTAAGATCAGATTCTGCATGTAAAATTAAAATAATAAGGTGACTTGACTTGCACTTGACTTAACCTACTACAAGACTTGACTTGACTTGACATAGCCTGTGACTTGACTTGACTTGCCCCCCCCCCAAAAAAAAATACTTGGGACTTACTTGAGACTTGACGGTTAAGACTTGAGACTTACTTGAGACTTGCGTGACCTGCGCCCATCTCTGCTCTAAGTTTTAAGACAGTTCAAATGGAAGTTGGGAATTATGTGTTGTTTGAATAAATCTCCTAGAAGAAATACATCAAATTACAACGCATGTGTTTACCAATCACCACCATACTCGGTGTGCATGAAGTCAAGACATTGAGGATGCTCAATTCCGGACGGATTTTTGATATCTCGAACGGTTTGGCCGTGGCGAGGAAAATAATTTTATGACTAAAAAAGGACACATAAAGTGTGTTATAACTTTGCTCAATTTACCTACAGTTACAAAACTTACCACGTAACTTTCCAATT
>NW_024121543.1:17697910-17714964 GCF_016745375.1 Pimephales promelas | reverse complement strand
GCATGCCCTGAAATATAGGGCTAGTCTCAAATGATAATGTCAGTAAATATGATAATTTATTTGGTATACTTAGTAATGAAACAAATATATTTTAAATATACTGTATTTTGATATATGTTTTTTCATTCGGCTGACAGTGACATTCAAAATGAAACTGCATATTTTTCAAAAGTTACATATGATTACACATAATTACAAAGTTTATTACATGCCCATAATAAAAAGTTTGATGTTCCAATTAAAACATTTTGACCACAGTATGTGAAACTTGTTTCTTCCGCAGAGTAAAATAATAAAAAAAACACAAAAAACATTGTGTGATATAAAGTCACAATAATGAGAAACAGTCACAATTGTGCAAAATAATGTTGCAATAAACTTTTTATTTATTTATTTATGAGGTCAAAACATATGGAGGACCAAAACAAACAATCAAACGAATACATGTAATAATAGGAAATAAATAAGGGAATAGAATTTCTGCAGATTTGGACCTCCTTAAGATAAAATAAAAAATTAAATAATAAAATTAAATAAAATTCTTCTTCCTTGCAAATGTAGACTAAACACGAATCTTCTTCGACACTAATCTAGGGCTTGTGAATCCTAAGCAGATCAGAAAGACAACCACCTGGACTTGTTGGATCTAAATCCAGTTAAAGTAAAAAGCTTTAGCAAGCTCAGACATTGTTTTGAGGCGTAAGCAGCAACAGACAGTAATAAGATGTGATTTATTGGAACAATGTCATGTCAAAAGGAGGTTAACTACTAGGCAGTGCTATAGGGAGTGGTTAGCTAGTGGCTGTGGTGATCCAATTAAGCCTCGGTAAGCATCTATCAAATGTCACACACTCTTAGGTTGACAGATCCTATTTGCCTCTATCAACAGCATCTCTGAGAGAAAGTAAGAAGTGATGTGAAATGTTACACTTCTGACATATGTTTGGTGCCATTAATGCAAAAAGAACAGGACTGTGTGATATGTGAAGCATACACTCCATGTAATACCACTAGAACTGCCGAGGAACTGTTATCAAGGTACACAGAGATAACTTTTCTTCCTCAGAGAATATAGCTACATTTAACCTTGGATAATTAGTGTTAGCATCCCCTTTGCTATAATGGTTACTCTACTCAGAGTTCAGTTAGTTCATCATTTAATGTTCTGTCTAAAAGTTCTTCTAAATTAGTACTTCGAAAAGCTCTCTGATTTTACTGATTTATATGGGGTTAGAATTGTAATCACACCACCTCCAATGTAGACTGAGAAGGGTTATGAAGGTATTTGAAGCCATATGTTATGATATACAAAGATGTATAATGATGATATATTATTATTATTACAAAACAAGAGATATGAAATTATTGAGAACATTTTAATTGACATTGACCTGAATTGAGCTGGATGATGACATCGATGTTTCCAGCCAAGCTGCTTTATAGCTGATTGATGGATTTTGCAACATTGACATTGGTATTGAACTAAACTGAACCAACATTGAATGAATTGAGCTGAATAATGACACTATTGTCTTCTGTATAGATGAAATGAACTCATTTCATTATTGTTGAAATGTACACAGCTTTAACTAAATTGAGCTGAATAATGACACTATTATTCAGCTGCTTTGAATTTGTCTTATATTTAATGAAGTTCACAGCATTAATCATTATTTTCAGAAGCTGAAATATCATTTTAGCATTTTGTCAAAAAAATTGTTTTATTAAAAGGGCAACTTTATTTATTATTAATCCTTGTCTTTATTATGTGTCTTTTAAAAAATATATTATATAAATAATAAAGATAAAACAAAAAAAGTAGTTTAGGAAATTTAATGGAGAAAATTGTTTACTTTTAAACTGATCAACTTCGCAATAATATAAATGATGCACTGTCATCTATATTCTTTCCTCATCCAGATAAAAAGGTAAAATGTATGTATTAAAAACGGACCATATTTTTTGGTTCTTTGAAGAAAGGCTACTTTGAGTAAGTTAAGAAAAATGAAAGAAAGAAAATGAGAAATCATTTTGAGAAATCATGAGAAATCAAAGGGAAAGGAAAAAAAGAAAAAAATAACAATAACACAAAAGCTTGCTGAGTTTGTGGGAAAATTTCTCAACTTGTCATGTTGTAATTGCTTCTGTCTTAGTTCTGTGAGTGATGCACTTCTACCAAACTCATTAATTGCAACAGAAACCCACAACCGAACATTAGGAACATATTGGATTACAGATATTCATAGTCATGAATAGCCTAATTACCAACATGATTTCAGATAAATTAAGCTACTCATTTTCCATTAGGCTCTGTCACAGAACACGACACTAATAGCACATCAAGTTTGTTATTAACCTTATAGGCGTCCTTGGTCCTGACTGCTGGCCGTGCACACAGGAACAATGATTAAACTGAAGCCTCTTCAACACAAGATAAGGCAGACCATTGAATGAATCTCAATGCATCAAAATAGATAAGCCTAATACTTCAATACTCAAAAGGATCGGATGTGATGTGAAAGTAATACTAATATTAGATTCATTAATCTTTAACTACTTTGAGACATTACACGGATATTATGTGGTCGGTGGCTATGCACAATATATTGTTTTAGTAGTTGGCACAGAAATAGAAAGGAGAATTTTGTACAGTATCAGTTTGGTTCTTTGTCATTGTCTTCCAGTGACAAAAGACTTAAGGACAGGAACTTAATGAAAGTGTCTATCAGTGCAGGGTTGGAAAGCGCGCCTCAGAAAGCTCCTTTAGTTCTTCTGATAGAGAGGCTTTCATCCGTCATTGTCTGGAAGTTCCACAGACAGGTGCTGTATTTAGCAGGGGTATTTAGGTGTATTGTACTTCAAGGGGCAATAACTCCTGAAATCTTCCAGCAGAACCTCTATGTGGAATAGAGGGGAGAGAAAATCTTTAGAAAATAATATAATTTGGAATGGCTTTGGTGAAAGAAAGTGCACGTGGTTTTGCATAATGAATTATGGCCGTCCTAATTAGCAGACAGATGACAAGAGACATCATGAGAAAAATGGTTTACTTTAGTTTCAGATTTCAGTGAAATAACAGAACAGCTGGTGCTGCCATTAATAGCTCTGCTGGTATGAATTAGAAAACAGAGGTACTGTAGTAATTAGCTTATATTAATAATGATAATGGTTACATTGAGAGAAAAAAAAAAAGACACTGCATTTAATGTATGCCATTGTTATCATTTAATACCGCACAATGAAGTGTGAAATCGTGTAAAAAAGGAGGGGAGTAATGAAATTATTTTGAATTTTAAATGCATTATGAATCATTCATGCATGTAATTGTTTTTGGCTTTTAACTACATTATGTGACTACAGATTATGCCAGAGTGCCAATAATATAACCCTGAAGCTTAATTCATTCAGAAACATGAACACAGAGGTGATGTGCCCCTAGGTAAGGGTCCTCTTTTGTGTTCTTAAAAGTGGAATTTTAGGTGACCAGCGAACTAATGCCCTAATAATAGTTTTCCAGGAGGAGGAGTGAGAAATTCATGTTTCACAGATCTGTGAAATCTGGCCGAATCTGCCAAATCTGTGTTTTCTCACACAACTCCTGTAAAAGTGACCTACTGGTATTCGGAAAACTCAAATGGTTTTCTGAGCAATCTAACTCTGAATAATTTGAATGACATATATAAGTTTGCATTTTCACAAAAATGAATTCTTTTCACAAATTAAATTAAATTCTGGATTGCATCAAACATGTCTAACTCTGTCTGGCATTTATTTGAGTCACTTCCTGTACATTTGTGGATGGCTGCACATTTGTGGATTTTGTTACATTTTTAGGGTCAAGATGTGCAGACAAATCCACAAATAGTTTGCCAAATCAAGCCAATCAGATAATGGCAACATTGCGCTGACCAATCGTAGCACTCCTAGCCACAACCAATACTCACAAATACTTTTTGCACATCTGAAAGGAACTAAGGGCACTTAATTCAAACAGAGTTAAAGTGCTGTTTGTGAGGTTAAAACACCCCATTTTCAAAAGATTGTTGGTGTTAAAGGCTTCTATATTTACATAAGGATAAACTATATTATACACAAATTATGAACAATTAACAGATTTCTCGCATCATTATCACCAAATACAATGGGTAGACTCTCAGATCAAAAGCAAATCACAAGCAAACCCATTACAATCAGTGAGAATGTTGAAGCAGCAGTGGGTTAAAAAACAATCCACCCCTTCCAACCCCAAACAAATAAATACTTAAATGGAGAGACACCACATTTAAATAAAGCACTAGAGCGAGGATACTCGCCCAGTGTCATTGTCCGATTGTTGCATGGTCAATTCCTCTAGAATAGATTAACTTGTTAATACCAGGTGACCGCCGATCCATAAACAAATAGCAGCCATCAAGCAGCTCATTGCAATGATGATCCCACACACACTAAAAAAACACAACTCCCAAACAGATGGCGTGATGAAGCCTCTTGACAGTAAAGTTCCCATCCCCTGCAATAGAACTTGCATTTGTGCAGTTATACCTCAGAGTTCCATTAAGGCTTCTTTTCAACAAAGCATCTTATCAAAGCAACAGTTACACATTGAAGGGATGATTATGCAATAAATATCTCACTGAATTATTTGAAGGCTGATGAATGAGGAAATCACACATCAATTTTATAAACATGTTAAAAAAACAACTTCTAAACAATTCACAAATCAGCTAATGTCAGTTATATTTCTACTACAGAACTCAACTTCTGTATTCATAAGAGTCAATACTTCAAAAGATAAAATGATTTGTTATTTAAAGTGCCTACCAATAGTCCCTGGCAACTGGATAGAATAGATGAGTCACTTACACAGTCAAAAACAACAACAGCTAAATCATCACCCAGAATTGATCAAATTATCACCATAACATACTACCATGTAGAAATGTTACATCAGTCTCTTCTGATGAAAAATACATGAAAAGGCTCCATATCTCGACCAGACAAAGTCCCAAAAGAAAGAAAAGATAAAAGACACATATGAGAGAACTTGTACTCTGGGAAAGTGCCGGAAAGACTGTAGGAGAAACTCTCCCACACTTTTTAAGGCCACGTTCTTGTAGCAATACTGATGGCCTGAATATCGCAATCCGATAACAAATTGAATATTTTATGAACAATAAATTACATCACAATGGATTTGTTTTTCTTTCTACTTGCCACGTATACTTGGATCAATCTGTCAGCCATGACTGAAACCACTATTCTTTTAATCAGTCCTCAAACACAAAAGTAGAGTCAGGTCAGTTTAGAAATGAAGTCACAGGTAATCGCAGCCCTGCTGATATTTGGAAAAATGCACAATTGTGAGTGGCCAAAAAGATCCGGAGTGGATATTTGTTTTATTTTACATTTAAGGGAGGATCAAATCACTAAGATTGGTTAGGGTATTAATCTTACAAAATGATTTGGCAGAAAAGGCAAACTCCAGCAAAATATTTCCTTTTACTAAACAAAAAGCTTACAGGAAAAAGCATAATTGACTACAACATACTTAGTTCTCTCTTGTTTTTGCATGTGTTCATAATTTCTTTTCTGTATGACAGCCTGGCGAAAATTGTCTAAACAATTGACTCCAAGCACAACTACACAATATGGACACATACTCTTTAACAACTTTTTAAATAATATATGAATAAAGGGTAACTACTGTATGTCAATTTTCCTAGGGCCAACCATCAGTTTCAGGATTAGTTTACGGGAGGTTGTCAAGAAAAACTATAAAATATAAAGTTCATAGGTCAATTAATATATTTGCCTGCTGAATGCTGTGATTGATCAATCAGAATCAAGTATTCCAGAGAGCTATAAAATACATCGTATGTACAATGGATTAAAAAACGCATACAATCCAGCATGAAAATAAAACAAATTTAGTTGAAAAACATAAACCTGCAATCATGTATCTGCAGTCCACACTCTTTTAGATGCTAAATGTATTGGTTTTTGTTTGCATGCTTGCCCATAAATCATCTGAAACTTGGATTTATCTCACCATAACAGAATAAAAAATAACCTGCTTCATTCAATTTTACTCACACTCCACTCAAATCATGTATATTTTTACTGCCATTTTAGTGCTGAGTAGATACAACCGAGGGGAGGCATGACTGAGCCCACAAATCCATCTTTATGCGGCATATCATCTCTGACTGAGCCCTTGCAGAGTTGTGCTCCATGCTAAATGGAACGAAGTCAGGCGAATATGATGGTCCATTAGGAATGGCTCAGTTTGGCAGCGGGTTAGACTGTAGCAGGTGACAGGGTGATGAATAGCTTTCGGCAGGAGTCGGGGCGTATAGATGGCAGATAGGGCAAGGCTGTGGAAATAGAGAAAACTGCAGGTTAAGCCCCAGTGCCCGTGTGATTGAGTCTCCATTTGGTATAGCAGCTGGGGCATTCACCACTGGAGTCCAGAAGTCAGCCGCTGAATCGAGAGTTTCGATGACTTCAAATGCTCTGCACTTGGTATTCCTTAACCGGAACACAAAGGATATGCAAAGCTTTTCAATTATTACTTTTTAAGAGACAAAAATAACAAAAAAGTACTTTTTCCTAGTGTGGGGTGTATAATTCATGACTCACCTGTCGAATATCATAAGGGAAGATGACCAAGAAGTTTTCCAGAAATTCGATAAAATAACTCGACGTATTACTCAAACCACACAAATCTGTCAAATGAAATCAGTTTTTTTTAATTTCCTTAATTATGTTATGTACAGTACATCTCTCCAGTGGATTTAAAAGGCTGCCAAATTAGTATTACTTAAAATCAAGTTAGAAAACTGTCTTGAAAGATCTCCATGCAAACTGTTCCAAGATTGTTTGGCACGTTTTTGATGAGAAATATACAAAGCAAAGTGTTTGTCATCACTGAGACAAAAGACACTCGATAAAGAGCCTCTTGCAGACTGATAATTAGGAATGACCTCCAGATATCACTAAAAGTGATAAAATCATCATCAGTGAACATAAAACCATGTGCAACCATATTAATTATTCATGCCCCAATGCATGAATCAGAAAACCACTGAACAAAAAGTAAATGATTAATGATTAATAATGTAAAATGAATTTTCACAGTGTACACAAGCATTGGAAAGAGTCGCCTTTAAAAAAAATGTTGCCCACGTGCAGTGGTTAATTTACAATTCAATCAGATGAGTGATCTGTAGCGAGTGATTAGTAAGGACTGTGTGCACTAGAAGATTGTTCAGTTGGTGTAACAGCTGTGAGTGAAGAGCTGGAAGTCGAAGGGAATGTCTTGTGATGTGATTACTTAACAGATCCCCACAATTGCTTGTTAAATTGTGCATGACTAATAGACCTGTTCAAGGACAAATTTGTGTTGACATGTTTGATGGAGTACATTCTCTAGGCCTAATGGTTACCTATTTGCAAGTTTATCACATACAGAGTTAATGACAACCCAACTTTCCTGATGGGAAGGAGGGGGAAGAGGATGCTGTTGGTCAAAACACTTTGAAGGTGCTTATGGATTGAAATTCTAACTTTAATTAACTCACCTTTCATAGTATTTTGACTCTTTGGATCTGTTTGTCCTTTTATGTACACAAATTTAAATTTATAATGCCAGATTTACCTTGTCACGCCAATCTGTTTCATATTTAAGAGCTAATTAATCTACACTTAAAAGTCTTCACTGTAAATCATTTTGATGATAAATTACCAAAACACAAACACATCTTTTGTAATCAAGCTTAAAAAGCTAATTTCTGTAATACAATGACACCTCTGAATTAGGAAATGACAGCTCATAAATCATGCTATGACTGAGGTTAATGTCTCATCAGCCTTGTGTTCATAATGTATATTTATTTTCTGTCCATTATGCATACAACGTCTCAGTTTGTGTATTAAATGCTTTGTTTAGTTGCACTATATTAGTTGAACAAATTAGAGCAGTGCATCAGTGAATACAGAATAAAATAAATTGTATCCATCATATCCAAAATGTCCATAATAAGGTTTGTCTTAGCCAATGTGCTCCAACTGAAAGACACATAATGAATGATATGCAGGATGAATCTAAGGAAGTAAAGTATTAAAATAAATGGAAGTTTGAAGGTTTTATAGACTTAATAGAATGAGGGATGGATGGATATATTTTTTATTGCAATTCAGTAAATTCAGAAAATGCCAATTTCCAATCTAAAGTTTGTTGTGGCCAATGCAATTCAAATTTTCCATAGAATTTTTTAGTTTTTAACTAAAAGGGAGCCAACTGTTTAATTCTGAGTTTTGCCCAAGTGGCAACCCTCCCATCTCTCTTGAATCCAACACGGAAGTGAGTCAAGAGACTTAAACTGAAATTCATTGACTGGCCACTAGGGACAGGCTCCAAAAGAGAGTCAATACCAGTCCCAATGTCCCCTCAACTTTACAGCAGCAAAAACATTACAGCCTGGTACAAAAAGTGGTTTTAATATGCATTACTAATTTTGCCCTTCATGACAACTGTCTGATTTTTTTTTATAACTCATTTTTTTTAAATTATATTAAAGTTCTGCATAATTAAGGGGGTGGCCACTTGACAGGTGGATTGCCGATGCTGTCAGTTCTAGCCGTTTGTCTGTAATCAATCTGTAAACTGTCACATCAACCCAGCTAATCCCGCCTCTTTGCCCATTTTCAGATTATCACAACACCATAAAATGACGCGTTGCCAAGATGGCGACTGTAACGGTTGTGGACAAACTCCTAGAAATATAATTCCAGGTACATCTGTTGTTAACACATTACAATAACTGACATTCTGATTGTACGAATGATTCTAAACAGACAAGATGTTTAGAATCATTCTAAGGGTGAATCATTAGGGAGGATGCCTAAGGCCAAACAAAATATCCTGTTCCTGGGTGAGTAAAAGAAAGACACCTTCCTCGCCTAAGAAGCAGCAGCAATGGCAGCTCCAGTCTGCCAGATTAAATGATAGACTGACCACAAATCAATGGCAAACTGGTTCTTTTTAAAGCCCAGATAAATCTTCTCTAATCTGTGCTGTGCAGGTGTGCGCCACACATACAAGCACAGAGTCCATCTAACCTCCCAAGAGTTCACAATAAATCAAATACTAGAAAGCCCAGCAGCTATACCCTACTCAATGCCATTTTATATTAAAGCTCAGAATTAAAACCATATAGGTCATTTCATTTCACACACTGGATGGTGGCTTGATAGTATGCTGAAGTAAGTGTAAGTAAGTAAATAAGTAATTAGTGGAAAATTCCACTAATTAATCCCTGTGTGACTAATCTGAGGATGATTCATGTTGTCTAAATCAATGTCCACTGAATTTAAACTAATAAAAAAACACACAAATGGTTTATGTCCACGCCAAAGAGTCTTTCATTTATTCAATGAGCCATGATACAGTTTTTCCACTTTTAAAGATATGTGTAATCTATTGATAGAAGCACACAGGCTTTCTTTCACGATTCAGTCAGTGATGGATTCCTTTAATAACCACAATTTCTATAGTTCTTCTTCTGTATGTCTGCAATCATACTGATTTTATATCTTAGCTTATTAGGGTTTAAATGGATAGTTCATTCAAAAATGAAAATTCTGTCAATAATTACTCACCCTCATGTCATTCCAAACCCGTAAGACTTCAATTTATCTTTGGAACATGAAGATCTTTTTGAGGAAATCTGAGAGCATTCTGTCCCTCCTTTGACACTTTGATGCTTCATAAAGTTCATAAAGAGATTGTAAAACTAATTCAAATTAAGTGAATTTTCTGATCAACAAACAAAACGTAAAGCTAAACTGAACCTGCTTGAGGCACAAGAACAAACCTCTTGCGGAAGCTCAAATGTGCGGCGTAAAATGAGAATGAACCTCATTGCTTCGTCAAGCAAACATGTTATAGCTTCTGTTAACCACAACCGATGTGGGTCGATGAATGTAAGGGGCTGTTACAGATGGCAACTTCATCCGTTTTCTCAGATCAGATAGCTATCTGATTTATCAGAACGATTCCACCTGGATTTACACCTGGTCACATAAATGTGTTTTTGCAAAACCGATCTTCAATTTCCACGCTATATGCAGATTTAATGGAGTTCACGTCACTGAAAGCAACAGATGAGCTGCATTTTATGGATCATCAGCTAATTTCAAAAATCAAAGAGAGCAATAAGAGAGGGCAGCAACAGCCCTGGTAAGATCATTTAGTTTCTTTACTTTTAATGAAGATGATTGTGTGTTAAGCATCTGCGACTTACTTTCACTTTGATTTATGATAGTTTGCACGTTGGCTTGATGAATCGATGCTCAGCTCCTTATCTGCGGTAGGCCTAATGCGTGTTGCAGTTGCGTCGTCATATCTGACTATAACATAGCCTATATAACACGCTCTGCACACTTTTATTTTTTGCCATTTTTGGGAGGAGTAAAATTCACAAATGTGGTTTCAACAACCAGATGCATTTTCACTTGTCCAGTTTCGTCTGGAATGCGGCCCAGACCACCTCCTGATGTGTTTTGAGCAAACAGATTCAAATCGTCTCAAATACATTTCGGAGGGCATTTATACCTGTTCGTTTTACAATCGGATAGCTATCCAATCACAGAAAATGCATGAAGTGGCTAGGTGTAAACAGCCCCTAGGACACAGTTAATGTGTTTTCTGAACACAGTTATACTGCAGCCAGAGAAAAACTACTAAACTATCAAGGGTCAAAAGCCCAACTACAGAAAAAAACAATCACAACAATAGTGACTTGTTTGTTCCTCTTTCCTTCAGTCATTCTGCTTGTAAGGTCACATTATCACTAATGGTCACACTGAGACACAGGGGGTTTTGCAGTTCCAAGGATGTCAAAAAAAACAAAAAAGGGGGCTATTAGTATACTACTTCTAAACTAACAATAAGAAAGTATATTTTGTCTACTTTGTATGTACTTCTCACAAATACTTAAAGCTGCAGTCCAGAGTTTTTCCTCTTTGTCGCCATCTCTGTTCGAAATTGTGGAATTATCAACTTTACGTGAGTTGTACTTCAACACCCTCGACACGGCACAGCGTGGATGAACACAATGTTTGAGGAGAGTGTGCGGCTGTCAGTCACCGCCCCAGTGTGGATTCTGTTATTCTATTTTTATTTTTGGAAATATGACCAATATAAGAATCTTCACCGGAAAATGGCATCTGAGTAACATTCACTTTTGTTCTGGTTCTGACATTGCAGTAAATGATTAAATCTAACAATCGCTTATAAGTTATCATATCACGCAAAACTGTCCAAATTAAACTCTCAAATTGTTCTCAAATTGTTAATGTTAACAACGTAAGCAAGCATTACGTGACTGCATGTAATGTCCTTCCGATCTGTATCCCGATGTGTATGACCCTAGTTTTCGCATGGGTCAGGTTAAAGTCTCTTTTTTCTGTACATCTCCACCTCCAAAACCCTCACACTAAATATAGCTTATAGCTAAAACTCCTTCTTACAAGTACTTGCAGTATAAAACTAAACTAGTAGAGTAAACTTAAAAGTGAACTCAAACAAAACCACCAGGCAAGTATTTGACTACTAAACCTAGAATCAGTATACCTAGAAATTCACTAGTAATATAGTTGCAGTACAAAAAACAAAAAGCAACAACAACAACAACAAAAAAAAAAACCCTTAGTTGTAAACTAGTTGTGTACTCAAAGTGTGTACTGTTACACTTAAAGTACACTTAAAAGTTATACATAAAAAGAACGTTCCCCGTTAGGCACCTTCTAATACTTACAGCAGGATAAAGTGGAAGGTGACATATCACAAAGCTCAAATCATGTCAAACATTTCTTGAGTTCTTGAACATGAAAATGAGTTCACTATACTCAAATGACCTCCACAGTTCCAGATCTCAATCCAATAGTGCATCTTTGTGATGTGGTGGAACAGGAGATTCCATTATGAATATGCAGCCGACAAATCTGAAGCAACTGCGTGAGGCTATCATGTCAATATGGTGGACCAAAATGTTACAAAGAAGATGGCAAAAAGAAGGTCCAAACCAGTCCTATGTACAGTATATATGAAGAGTTCAGATGCAAAAGCCTCTAAATGCCATTTGAAATTTTCTTCTTTCATGATGATTTTTATCAAACTTGTTTATTTAAGTTCAGTAATTTCACTTAAATAACAATTAATAGGTAATTATCATTGCCATTTAAGTGAAATCACTGAACTTAAATATACAAGTTTGATAAAAATCATCATTAAAGAAGAAAATTTCAAATGGCATTTAGAGGCTTTTGCATCTGAACTCTTCATATATATATATATATATATGTACAGTATGTGTGTACATATATAAAATCCAAAAACTGCAATAAACTATCTGCATATACTGTACACTATTATACTCATTCTAATTTTTGTTTAACATTATGTTTCCAAGTTCTGTGACCAGCACTAAGGGAGAGAAGTCAGAGCTGTTTGTCTTGGACTGTCACACATAAGATGGCAACAGTGCTATTTTCACTGGCCAAGATTCACACTTTCACTGGCTAAACAGAATAGCATTTTGTATTGTATTCTTGATGTAAAGTTTAAAAGATGGTGTATTGCAGGTTTTTGGATTTACTAAATGGCACAGTGTGTTTTGTATGGACAGTGTATGATAAATAACACACCTGTTTTTTTCAATTCTGTCATTTCTGCATAAAGATGATCAGTCTGCATGTACAAAATAGTAGTAGTGTCCCTTTAAAATACAGTAGTCAACATTTGAAGTGGATCAAAAAAAGATCAAAATTCATGTATATTGATGAAAGGTTTTGATCCACTTAAAATATCTACTGTATAAATAATAACTGCAGCTGTATGAAGAACAGACTGAATTATTTTTTCATTAATCATTAATTAATGAAAATGAATGTCATGTGTCATTAATTACATATGACTCTATGAGTATCTTATGTAAATGTGTTGCATGCTATCATCCCACTTCTTTGCATCGTTACAGAGAACCTGAGTAATTCTGCTAGAGAAATAAAGACATTGATGCAATATGGGTTCTCCAATTGGCTCTGTTTTATGTGTTTATCTCTCCTTTTGTGTTTAACTTAGGCATATCATCGCCGGTATCATGAAAGGATATAGATTTCAGAGACGCTCAAAAGCACATATTGTCTCAAAACAGTAGAGTGCTGCTTCTCTCGCCAGAGATGAATGCAAATAACATGTTAGAGCGAGATGAAAAAGCAAAAGTGTTTTGCTCACAGGCTTGCTCAATATACATCCTCCCACTCATGAACGATCAATGCAACGCTTACAGCTTCCATGCGGTGAGTATCATCTTGTTGCAAAGCAAGTGCCAATACAATCAAAATTGAAACTATGCAGGGTTTACATTCTGTTGTTTTTCATAAAGGAGAAAATATGGCAGTGGTTTATTGAATGGATCTTAAAACACTAGTTTGAGAGGATAACCAATTTTGTGAATAAAATCTCCAACAAATTCAAACTGTTCTTACAGGTATGCAAGTCTAGCTTGTTTAAGTTGTGTTATTGCTAGAGCATGTTAGCACTTGGCCAGTTATTTTTAACGCACAATAACTGGAATTTATTGAGTAATATCCTGATATTATATCGAGGTTTTGGTATTTCTTGCAAAATAGCTCTCAACACAGACTGATCCCAATATGGATTTGATGGAAGAGATGATGTGCGAGATATTAGGAATGTGCAATAGCCTTTTCCTCATTTTATTTCCTTCCACATTTAACACACACACACACACACACACACACACACACACTTTAAATGCTCCTTAATTCCATTTAAACAACTATCTATTTCCCAAAACAAACAGCAACTGTTCAATAAAGCACAATCACATGGCTGAATTTTACCAGCACTGCTTTAAAGATGCAATATGTATACCAAGATTAAGAAGAAATGTGCGTCGCTAGGAGTCGCTAACCTCTTACAATAAAAAAGGCGTAGGCTGATGACGCAAAATTTCAACTGAATTATGAATTATTATAATTAATTATTAACTTGTCATCAATCTTATGGATCTAATAATGCTTATGGATGAATACATTGATGTTTTTATCATGACTTTGGCAGGGGCGTAAGAGCCATTATACGTGGGGGGGAGCCATTTTGTTTTGCATTGCCTGCCTATCTCTGCCAATTTTGGAGTCTCCCAATTAATCCATTCTGCAACTTTTAAATACATAACAATTCAATTTTTAAAAAACGGCTGGTAAAAACGGCCAAAAGTTCCAGAAATGTACAAAAGTGCCCTGGCCTTAAATGACAAGGCAAGAAAATAAGACTAAACCAAAATTAAATAACCAAGACTTGGTTAGTATTTTTCTCAGGAGATGTTTTGAGCATTTGACTTCAGACACCGGATTATCAGCAAACTGCCAAAAGAACTGCTAGCTGGCTACTCAAAATAAACTAGCAATCTATTCAGACAGCATATTTGTGTTTGATCTGTGTGGAAAAACTTGAAATATAATTGCTAGACCTACTTTTAGCTACCAAGCAACCTTTCCACAAGGGATAGATTGATTTTATTTTTTAGTATTTTATAGTTAACGGAAATCAAATCAACCATTTATTTGAGTTAATCAGTACATGACTGATTAACAGTAATTTAAATCCTAAATGCCCTAATACATGTTGATACTACAACAATGCAAAGTACTGTATATGCTCTTAACCAAGCAGTTTTTCACATATCATGTAAGCCTCAATTTCTCCATTTCTTTGCACAAAACACTCCAGAGAGTGTCATTTAATGGTTTATTTTTCAAAAAACAAACAAACTAAAAAGGTTTTTCATGTAAAAACTGTAACACTCAATCAAGCGTAAAAGAGGGAATATTATGGAGGAAAAGTGAAATGTTGAGGTTTGATGGCAGATTGCAATGAGACAGGCAAAAGACAAGCACAACCAAGTTCAGAGGATTCAAATATACTATATATTTTTATAAATATTAAACAGACAAACAAATAAAACTTATTATTTTTCATTTATAGTCATATTAGTATGACCATACCCATCAACAGAATTAGGGTGAAAATACCCTGTGGTCCAATGACTATGAATATTTCATTCATTTCTTATTCGTAGCATCAGCTGTGAACAAATATCATGTAGTTGAATTATCACAATCTTGTTGATGTTTTACTTAAATATTTTTTTCTAACAGATCACGCACAAACATTTGTAGTAGCCCACTTAACTTACTTCTGACACTGATGACATCATCGAGGCTGATCGAGACGGAGGAGCAGCAGAGCAGTAATGATCCGACAGGAGACTGAGCTGCTGTGAGGCACTGCTCTCCTGCTCATGTGGAGTATAAAGCGCATATTTGGGAAATACCGGAGCTCCTTATCATAGCCAATGTGTGGATTGCTTCTTAATTTACACGAATATCCTTTTGCAGCGATGGTAAGTAACAGCTAAAGCCATGCATTTTTATTCACAAATAAAGGTAAATCAATTTCTTGAAAGAATAAGTTAGTTCTATAACTTAATCTGCTCTCGCGATAAATATCTGTAGCCTTCTAAGATGATCAATACTAGGCTGTATAGCCTCAAGAAGCATATCTTAGCTTGGAGAGCTAAGGACAAACTTGAGAACTGAGTCTTTCAGTCGGAACTGTCGATCTGCTAAAGTTAATCAAAAACTTTAGGCTACAATACACGTTCAAATCATCCACATAATTAACTTTCAAATAAAATAAAATTAATAAACTACCAGTTTAATACCAGTAGGCTAAATTTTTGTCATTTTATTTAGCTCATTTAGGCTTGCCTCAATCTCAATTAAATACTTAAACGTTAACTTATAGACTATTTTCTCTCATCAACGTTATCGCAAATATAGCCGACACTTGTTCGCTTACATTCTTATTAGCCTACTAGTACCAAAGAGACAAATACGAAAAGAAATAGGCTATAGCCTACATTTTAACCTAAATGTTTTTGTTATTTTTTGCTAGATTAGTTTAATGCTTCTGTTAAAAATATACTAAAATTGACAACAATAGAAAAGCAGTAAACTACGCAAATAAGTTGGGGGGGGGGGGGGGGGGATTCCACTCGGCGCAGCCCGTTATCAGCTGTCAATCAAAATTAACCGCACTTAATTGTCATACATTTTATATCTAAATACGATCTAAACTAAGGAAAAAATTCACCCCCCTCACAGTTGTCAGGCACGTGGAACATGCATATTGAAGATTAAAATAAAATTCCATGGTACCAAACTGTAAAAGCATGAATTTACTGTCCATAATAAACCTGGCTACGGTAGAAACATGACGTCACAATATGTCAACCCTTATGGAAGGTGGTGCCCGCGGTTATGTAGATGTCTCATTCTAAGCCTTAGAATAGGTTAAAGTTAGAGAGAGCTGCCATGCCAGACGGATAAGTCCTTTTCATGTTTAACAAATCAAATAATGCATGTTCTACATTTTATGATCAAAGTTCTGTAGTTTTATTGTGGGGGGAAACATTTAAATGCATTTTAACTTGATTTTAAAAAATGTGAATATAAATATAAGCTGCATCAGTCCAGTATTTATCTTAAAAAAATATTTAAATATCTAATATTTAAATAAAATAATTTACATCAAAAAATAAAACAAACATGACAATTATAAAAATTAGTAACATGTGAACAAGACCTGATGGTGGACATTTTTAGAATTGTACTATAGGCCTAATGCCATTCACTTGCTTAAAATTTGTAAACTACAGTATCAATCAGATGACAGAAGACTTGTAGAAAATGTTTTTTCAGCAAAGTTTTGATTTAATTTAGAGGACTTATATATTCACATCAAATATGATACGGTAATCTTTATGGGGTTGAATAATTTTACATGGGGGTTGAATTACTAAATTATTTTGCTATTTATTTTAATAACAGTATTTTTCTCCACCTGTTGGTCTTTTCTTTTTCAGTTGGCTCTGTAATCACCTGGGTCACAATGGCTAAATCCT